>CM042013.1:29001629-29206629 GCA_023525715.1 Cichorium intybus | reverse complement strand
CAATCTTTTTTCCCCCTCAAAATTTTTAAGGCCGACGTTACTTCCAACGAATTCCAATAACCGTATCCGATATCATGTCCAACAATATTCTATAAAATCAGATATTTTAATGTTAAAAATGTTTCTAACTTAAAAAAGTGATAAATATAAGCCGAGTTCATACCAAATTAAATATAAATTTTATTAAAAAGATTGCTTCACACTTCTACGATTCCATTGGAGAAAAGGGACATGGGCTACTGTTGGTGCATCGCTGTTAGCCCAATAAGAGAGTTGGGCTTCATATATGATATCTCGGCCGATCTCGAACCGATAGCAAGTAAAATAGCCGCCAAAAACCAACCTGATTCTTCTTTTGGAATCGAAACCCTAGGGTTAGGGTTTTGAGAACTTTTTCCCAATTTGCATACCGCAGAAGAGATGGGAGGAAAGTGTCCACACAGGAGGGTGAAGAAGAGAAGATACTCCCACAAAACGTTTCGTCGCGATAAATTCCTCGTTAAAGATATCCTTTTTCCGTCGTTCTTTTAATTTTTTTGTGCCGCAAGCTAACTACGAAAGATATTTTCTTTTTGGGTTTTCTTTTCCTTGACTTTAATTTCTCACGTGATGATGCTGTTTATGACGAGCTTCAGAAACCAGAGGATGAGAAGGTGGTGTTGCCATTAGATGAAGATCTTCCTGGGATGGGTCAATACTATTGTTTACACTGCGAGTAAGTAATTGATGTTATATATTTCGTATCATGTTTTATTCGAGATTAGTTTGTTATTAGGGTTTTTTATTTTGCTCTAATTCTGAAATGTGTTTGTGATTTCAGTCGGTATTTTGCGAACGTGACAGTGAGAGATGATCATTTTAAGACGAAAAAACACAAGAAGCGGTATGTTGCTTGTAGCTGTGTTTTGGTGGTTTATCACATTGGCTGCTTTTAATTGTTTTGCATCGACATTCATTTATGCTATCTTAAATCTCTAGAGCCAGAACATAAAAGCACTTTTTAATTTAATTGGAATATTATAGTGATTATGTGTTCAAAAAGCCTAACTAATGACCAAACCATTAAGACAATCCAAAGTGAGCATGGTGGAGTATACAAGCAAAATGTCTCTCCATAATTGCTAAACTTGGCAAGGAAGCTATGACTAGTTCCCAAAAGTCAAAACAGGTCATAGCCTCGGTCAGTCATCATTTTCAATGATCCATCCCCATAAAAACATAGTTGCTAATGTATTTAGTCCAAAATAATTTGTTAAAACTGAATGCCTACATGCATTTAAAAAGTTTATTTAATCAAATGGTAACAATTTCTATTTACGTGCATATGTATGAGTGAAACAATGCAATTTTGGCTAAAGGGAATTCTAATTTTCTAGATTTGTTTTGTCAACGTGTGTTCTCCATATTGAATCTAAATTTCTTCAGGTCTATGGCTCGTCTACATGAGTTATCCAAATTCACAATATTATTTCATAATGGTAAATTGGTAATTTATGTTCATGATATAATGTTGTGAATTTGAAACTTTAACTATTTTCTTAATCGCCATAGACTTGAAGAAGCAACAGAACATGTTTACAAAACATATCTAGAAAATTAGGATTCTTGTTTGCCAAAGTTGCATTGTTTCACTCACGTGCATATACACGTTAATAGAAATTGTTACTATTAGATTATATAAACTTCTTAAAATACTTGTGCACCTTCATTTTAAACAAATTATTTTGGACTAAATCTATTAGCAACTATGTTTTTATGGGGATAGATAGTTGACTTTGGCTATGGCCTCTATTGACTTTTGGGAACTAGTCATATCTTCTTTGCCAAGCTTGGCTATTATTGAGGGGCATTTTGCTTGTATTATGTGTCTTGGAGAATGGTATAGACCACCTTATTAAAATTCAACCAAGATAGAGGAAAAGTTCTCAAATATGATATTGTTCTTTAAGGACGTGTAGAGGTTTTAAAAAGTAGAAAACTTTATCACTGTTGCCCGAATCCGTCCCTGCATACTTGGAAGTATGGTAAAGTAATTGAAGTGCTGTGAGATGGTGGAAAAAAAGGCTATGAATACATTAATTGTAACTTTAGTAACCTTATCATAGGGGAGAGTGAAAAGAATGAAGAAACATTTTGTTTGCTCGAGTGTCGGTTGTTGCATTAAAAAAAAAAAAAAAAAGAAACCGAGTACATAGACAGATAACTTTATAAGAAACTTAGTCAAACTCTAGTCTACATTTCTCGTTGCTTGAATATCAACATGAGTTTTAAGTTTATGTTATTCATTTTTTGAGGTTTTATTGGTGTTTGCAGGTTGAAGATAATGGCGGGCCCCAAGCCACATACACAGCTCGATGCTGACCTGGCAGCTGGAATGGGCATGCCCGATAACGGGCCAAAGCTAATGTCGATGTGAGAATTGAGATTAGTTTATGTTTTTGTCGATGCTTAATATTTCTTAAATTCAATACCCAATGTAAGAATCAACCTTTAAATGCAAATTAATATCCATCCATCTTGTTATTTAAATTGCACTCAATGAAGTTAGTTTCATTATATGTCCTTTTCGTCTTCAGTGGTACAAGTACTATTGTTCTCATGGAGCGTAAACATTTCATATAAAATAATATTGGTACCAATTTTTGTCACACGATATAAAACATTGCATATGAATTGAAAAGTGAAAACGACTTAATGACCTAATCATGTGGACCACTGGACCCCACCACATCATCTTACCCAAACTGTGGTTGGTTGCTATCACCATATGAGACCACCACGTGAAACATATACACTTCAAAGTTTAATTGGTCGTTTCTTGTTTACTTCATGACTGAATTGGTAACAATGTATGTCTAGATAAAGTGATATTTCTTGTAATAAGTTACTTCCATTAATACTTAAAATTACATGCCTCGAAATATATTTTGTACATAGTTCTCGTGGAACGGATGTTTAGTTTAAATTTTGACAAGTACACTGGTTATTTGGTAAAATTTACGTTAAACAACATGAACTATGCAACTAAAACTCCCCAACATATAATAACATTACAAACCGAAAAACAAAAAAGTGAAAACACGACACTTGAGATTCGTCATGTTGGTTTCTTAGGAGGAACTCGAACCGATTGATGCCATGTTGACAACCTCGTGCCCATGAGAAAATCTCTGCAATTGAATCATCTTCGCGTAACAACCGTCTGCGTAATTTTTCAACAAATGCGAGTGGGATCCTTGTTCCACTACTTTCCCCTCATCAATAACCGCAATACTGTGGACATTACGTATAGTTGATAACCTATGTGCAACGACGATCGTTGTTTTCCCCGAACACACACGTTCAAGCGCCTCTTGAATGCACTTCTCAGACTCCACATCTAACGCACTTGTAGCCTCATCTAGCAACACAATTTCGGCTTTTCTCAAAAAGGCTCTCGCGATTGCAACCCGTTGCTTTTGTCCCCCTGAAAGCTGGACCCCGCGTTCGCCCACAAATGTTTTGTATCCGGAAGGTAACGAGGATATGAACTTGTGGGCGTTCGCTAGGGTGGCGGCCTCCATGATCTCTGCCTCGGTTGCCGCCTCATGTCCGTATGCAATGTTTTCGTATATCGAGGTGGCAAAAAGGCAGGGTTCTTGCGGGACCACCGCGATATGGCGCCGGAGTGACTTTAGGTTATATTTCCGGATGTCTTTTCCGTCAATTGTGACACGTCCAGAAGACGGGTCATAGAATCTTTGTATGAGGGAGATCACTGAGCTCTTCCCGCAACCGCTCGGGCCGACCAAAGCCAGGCTTTTACCGGCCCGGGCACGCAGAGTAAGGTCACGGAAGACCAAAGTGTCTGGACGAGAAGGGTAGGCGAAATCGATGTGTTTTAGTTCGATCTCACCTCGAACCCGGTCTGGGGCCGGGGTCGAGTCCTGATCGTCCGGTTCAATCTCGGTTTTCCTATCGAGAAGTTCGAACACGGACCGCATGGCTCGACCACCTTTGATGAAATCAGGAGCCAGGGTTAGAGTTTCGGCTGCACCGTTGGCGGACACCATTAGAACCATGAATACACGAATTGTCTTTGAGAAATCAGAGATTCCATTCTTTACGAGCCACGACGCGTACCAAAGACCGACTGCGTATGAACCGTATAACAAAAATTGAGCGATCCCAAAACCTTGCCCGGCTATTTGTCCCTTCCAGAAGCATCTACGAAGTGGGGTATCGAGACTGGTTTTAAAAAGGTTGACTATTTTTGACTCCGAGTTAAACGCCGCCACCGTCCTCATATTCGCCACCGCCTCTCCGGCGAGCTGTGTGGCTTTCGCGTGTGCACCTTCTAAATCGCCGGAAAATCCTTGCATAAACATTTTCTGCAAAACAGTTGCTGCAACCACCACAGGGAAGACCGCAACAAGAACAAGAGCAAGACGCCATTGTAAAACAAATCCGGTGGTGCAGGCCACCAACATGAGGACGGAGTTCTGCATGATTACAGAAATCCGGTCACCAATTGCCGACCGGACATTATTCGCATCAAGAGCCAATCTAGCCGCGACTCTTGAGCTTTCATTTTCCTCTTGATCAAACCATGCCATTTCGTTTTTCAAAACCGCCGCCAGCATTTTCTCTCGAACACGTTTAGTCAAATTCTCGCCGACGACATCCCAGAAAGAATGCTGCAACGTGTTGAAAATAAGCGCCGCCGATGACACTCCGATCAATAAATAACAGTATTTCCCGATTTCTTTAATCATGTATTCATGGTCTTGATTGTAGTAAACACTGAGCACAGCACTAAGAACGTAAGCAAAGAATGCACTGAGGGACCCACAAACAACCGAACCAACCGACCCAATCAAAGCGTAGGTCCACTCCGGCGAGTTCATTTTCACAAGCCGCCAAAACGAACTCGCTTGTTCTTTGAATGGAAGCTTCTCAACCCGGTAATTAGGGTACCCGCCGTCAACTGATAAACTAAATTCCGACGTCGAGAAATCAGATAACCTCCGGGAGTACGGTGACCGGCCGTACGACGAGTTCCGGGTCATTATCGGTGAACTCACAGAATTTCTCGCACTAGACGGCCTCGCACTGCTCTTTCTGGCGTTATTCATGGCGGTTTCATGTGCGACTTCTTGCATTTTTATAAGTTTAGCATAGACGCCATTTTCGCCCTTGCTAATCAGATCATCGTGAGTTCCGATTTCTGAAACACCACCCTGTTGCAGAACCACCACGAGATCCGCCTTTCGTATGGTGGAGAGACGGTGGGCAATCACCAGAGTTGTTCTTCCGATCATGAACCGGTCTAACGCCTCTTGTACTAACTTCTCCGATTCGGAATCTAAAGCGCTTGTAGCTTCATCTAAAAGCAAGATCGCCGGATTCTTTAACATTGCTCTTGCTATCGCTATTCTCTGTTTTTGTCCCCCCGACAATTGCAATCCTCTCTCTCCAACCTGCACATAAATTTTCACATTTTTAACAACAATTTTTTTCAATGGTATTATCGAACCATATTTTCATGAATTTCTAAAATTAAATGTAACATGTTTGACCTCGAAAAGTCATAAAATTCAGGGAGTTCATATTTCTGATGGTCAAACGGTTTCTTGGTCAAACAAAATCTTTGAGTTTGTCAGTCATGTGGTGGATACAGTGTTCATATAGAAAAATATATAGATATTTATTTATATTTTATATTTACTGATATTGTCCTTGTACCCATCTACTGATGTTACAGTTAAGTTCTTGTTTCTTGCATACATTTGCACATGGACTGTTTGACTGAAAAACCAGGTTTCAAACAACTCAATTAATGCATTCCCTCGAAAAAAAAAACTTCACCTTACCACATTTGACTTTTAACCAGAAGTTAGGTCTGTTCTTTTTGACCATATTTGTCACCCATTTTTAATCTTAAACAAACAACCAAAAAGCAACCAACTTTAACTAAAGAAACCATCCAAATTCCAAAAATCAAGAACAATCACCATTAATGTTAAAGCATAAAAATAAAAAGTTACCAAGGTGGGCCCACAAAATAAAAACAAGATTATATTGTTTATAAGTTTATAACCTGAGTTTCATAGGCATCGGGTAATTTGATAATGAACGAATGAGCGTTTGACACACGTGCAGCTTCCTCAATCTCACCCATGGATGCTTCGGGTCGACCCAAGAGAATATTTTCTTTAATGGTAGTTGCGAAAAGTGCTGGTTCTTGGCTCACTAAACCAATTTGTTGCCGTAACCATCGCAAATTTAGTACTTTTATGTCATGCCCATCAAGCATTACTTGTCCTGTGTAAATTAAACAGATTTTAGGGTTTTATTTGTTAGTGTACTATGTGCATTGAGAGTTGTACGTTGATAATTTACCTGAGGTGGGATCGTAAAACCTTTCGATTAGAGAAACAACCGTGCTTTTTCCGGAACCACTGCTTCCGACCAACGCAATTGTTTTCCCGGCGGGAACATTTAAAGAGAAATTGTTCAAGATTTTAACGTCGGGTCTTGAAGGGTACGAAAATTCGATGTTTTTCAACTCTAATTTTCCCGAAACAGAGTCCAATTCCAACCCGGATTCAAAGTTTTTGTCGACGGTGGGTTTATGATCGATTATTCTAAAGATTTTACCGGCGGCTACTCGTGCTTTTGCAAACGCAGACATGCTTGGTGCGGATTGGCCTAACGCACTGTCAGATTAATAAAATTTGAGAATTAGAAGAAAACGTGAGGTTTATTGGGATTTTTTTAAGAGATGATGAAGACTTACAGGCCGCCAATCATGACGGAAAACATGGTGGAAATGGCGAGACCTCCGTTGGTGTAATGGTGTCTAACGAGATAGCCTCCATACCAGAGAAGAAGTGCATAGCAACAAAAGACTGTGAAATAAGTTGCTCCTAATCCTAATCCTTTTGAAAATCCAGTCTTGTATCCAAGTTTTTGTGCGATCTTTAATGCAGAAGAGTAGGATTGTAGTGCTCTTGATTCGCCAACGTATGCCAAAACAGTTCGAATTTGGGCGATTGTCTGAAATTATTTATGGATCAATAAGTACCCAGATGGTAAAACAAATTAACTTTTGAAAATTAATAATAGTTTATTGTATTTGGCTCAGTTTAACAAACCCAGAGGTAAGAACATGGATTGTTTTTTCTTTTTCGCTTTAATTTGGCCAAATTCAGCAACACTCTGATGGCAAGACATTGTCAGATTGATTTTTCTTGAATTTTGCTCAAATTTATCGAGAGTCGGATTAAGAAACATCGAAAAATGGATTTTTTTTTTCGCCAAACAGAAAAACAGAGGAAGATTAAATCATGAAAAAGATGGATTTTTTTTCTTGACTTTATCGAAAAAAACATGGAAAAGATGGATTATTTTCTTGACCCAAATAGAAAAACAGGGGAAGATTGATTTTTTAGGTCAAATTAGCAATACCCAGATGGAATTTTAGAGGAAAGATTGATTTTTCTTTTTCTTTTTGAGTTAATCTCGAATCCAGCAAACATTATATGAAGATACAAAAGAGAAATTCTACTTTCTTGATTATGGGTTTTAACGAATTCGATTAAACTCACCTGCTCTGCAATATTTCCAGCTTCTGAAAGAGCTTCTTGACTTTTAGACGACAGTTTCGCTAATGTGGTTGTATGAATACCTCCAATTATCGCAATTAAAGGCACCACTGCAAGTGTCACAAGTGCCAATTGCCAAACCGCTGTGAATCCCACCACAAATCCAGACACAAATGTCGCCATATAGTGTATAAAATTTCCAAGCTGCCATACACACAAACACAGAGTTAGATCATCCCCTATGAATATGTACGTAATCCAAAAAAAAAAAAAATAGGTTTCTTTTTACCTTTTCACTAATCGCATCTTGAACCATAACTGCATCAGTATTAATTGCGAATACAACATCTGAAGTTCTGACTTCAGTGTCAAAGAACTGAATGTCTTGACTCAGTGCAGCTTCTAGGTATTTGATCCTCATTTTTGTTGATTGTCTCTCTCCTGTCCACATCCAACATGAAATTTCTGCAAAATAAGATAAACCCATGTCAAATTTCCGAATCTTTTAAGAGGTAAAGAAATTAGCTAAAACAAACAGTCACACACCTGCCCATGAAGATACCCATATTGCAGCTCCAACTATAAGAAAGTAAAATGCGTACTACAAGAATTTGAAAAGAAAAAAAAAGATCAAATTTTTATGTCAAAAAAGTCGGATTTGGAGAAAAAGAAAGTTACCCGTAACACTTCATGAGTCATTTTATCGACGTTATTAGCATTGGAGCCAAATGAATTGACAAGATCAGCAAAGAATCTGAGAAAAATAGGTAAAGAACAGCCATGGACAAAAGCACCAACTGTACCAATACCCATTAACACATAGTCTAATCTATCTGCAAATCTAAATAACTCTCCGAATCCTACTGAGACTCCCTTATCCTTCTCTGCATTTTTACTATTTTCTCCTTCCATTTCCATTTCTTGGCTTCTGGTTTCGGTTTCTTTGTTTTGTGAGCCCAAGGGTGGACTTGGGTTTTCGGATACAAGTTCAAGACTTTGCATTTCAGACTATTCCCACTGCTCTCTCCGTTTATTTATCTTCACCTCAGATGCTTCTGATGGGATTTTTTTTATTATGTTTTTTTTATTATTATTTATGACTCTCTTACACACACTCTCTCTCACACTTTCTCTTTTGTCTGTTTATCTTTTTCTTTTAACATTAAAGAATTTGGAGCTCTTTTTTATACTCTTTTCTTTTTCTTTTCTCAATTTAATTTGAAAAGGGAAAAAGAGAAGTCCAATGTAATTCTATGAACACAAAATGTTTCTTCACACCTCATATACTACTACTACAACTTCAAGTAAGGGAAAATGACACTCTAACCCAACAACGTATACAACTTTGGTTTAAAAGGTCCTTGAACTATTTTTATTGCTTTCTAGGGGAATGAAGTTATGTTTTGTGTGTTTGAGTAGTCCCTAAATAGAAATTGAAGGGGTAATCCGGTTACTCCTTTGCCTAGTCACGTTTTTTTAGCCACGTTGAATTCCACGGAGGCACCATAACAGAGGACAGGGGGAGGCAGGATTCACCTTACAGCTAACCTTCTCCAATAAACGAGAATTTACTTGGGCTAAGTCGCAGATTGCAGAATCAGAGCGGAAAAAATCGTCACAAAACGAAGTTGATCAAGAGATCGGCAAATTTGAGAGCATAGAGACCGGGCTAGCAACTTCAGAAGCTAGGGCAGAACCCATTGGCACACCACGATTGGGGGTGGGAATACCCAACAGAGTGGGAGCAGAGGAACTTGGGGAAATGTTCGATTCCAGCATCGACTCTTCATCACTCGAATCAACAGTATCCTTAACAAGAGGAGTATCGTCAACCATGCTAATCTCGAGGCTACCGTTTGCAATCTTCTGTATAACAGATTTCCGACCAGACCCCGACTGGGCGGGGGCATAGTTTTAACGAAGTCGATTTAGGGTCTTTGTTACGTCTTGCTTCAACGATGCTTCATTTTGAGGGTGGTTTCCCTTCATCCGGCCAGCAATTTCGCCTCCAAATCAATCGAGATCATCGTCATCTTCTCCGTTATCAACCATTGTCATCTTCTATGTTCGTCAAATTCTGATTTTAGGGGAGTCGCACCCACGTATTGAAGCTTTTGAACCTCCGATGTGTAGGATAATGAGGAAGATGAAGACGTCTAATATGCAGATCAGAAAGAAGGAGAAGCGTAGTGAGGAAGACGATGCAGATCTGAGAGAAAGAAAGAGAGAGGGGGAGGAAGGGGGACGCATAGGGGTGGTGGGATGTTTAACGGTGGGGGTGGGGCCACACCATATGCCATGTAGGATTCACAACACGTCAAATTGTCCCTGAATTTGTGGCAGCTGCCAAGTCTGCTTAAGTGTGCTTACGTGGCCAAGAAACCGGCAAACATGAGTAAAAGGATCAAATGGACAAGTCATTATATACTTTATGCCCCTCAAAAGCAGAAAAAAACATTAGGGACCTTTTAAACCAATTTCGGAAACGTTATAGGGCTACAGTGTCATTTTCCCTATGAACTTCCAAAGAACACGTTTATATTTGAAAAATATTTGTTTCAATATATATATATATATATATATATATATATATATATATATATATATATATATATATATATATATATATATATATATATATATATATATATATATATATATATATGTGTGTGTGTGTGTGTGTGTGTTTGTGTGTGTGTACGCGTACATATGAGTGCGCGTACATGTGTGTATGTGTGTAAATTCATACATATTAATAACATAAAAAAAATTCATTCTTGAATAATGGCATAAACAAAAAGTTGTATATATAGAATTCGTAACAAAATAATAATATAAATGAATATACAACAAAGCATATATATATATACATTCAAGACAAGGGTGATCAACTTTTATTACTGATTTAATATCAACAATACTAAAATACTAAATGTTTCTTAATATTTTATAAATGGTCATTACATTCGTTAGCAACTTGTTCCGATGATATCCCCTCGATAAGGACTAGGTCAATGGAGCAAAAATTTGCTGATTAGCAATGTAACTTAAGGATAGTCCTCAAGCACGAGAAGGAGTTGTATGTTATTGCTGCCCCACTTCCCGATTTTCCCCTTCATGGCTCGTCTACTTATGATGAAAATGAATGATTCAATATATTTGGTGAGCAGTTTGATATGGCATCTCGCATGTTGTCAAGTATGACCATCGACCATTAGAAATTTTATGAGAATATTGATGTGTATGAGATGATTAACAAGTTAAGTGAAATATTTCCTAACAAGTTTCATCTGAGTTGGTTGAAATTCTTCAACCATCAATAATATGTCCACAAGAAGGGAAGGCACTTTATGAATCATTTATCTTGTGAGTAAAAGATCAAGTTAACTATTTTGAATTATCATTAAGTAATTTTCTTGTAGGTTTTTAGTAATTGTTACTAGCTTTAGAATTTTTATGTGTTTCCGCTGCCATGATTTCTTATTCTAGGGTATTGGAAAACCTAACACATTAACCATGAGAACATCCATAAAACCCTATTCTATGTTCTATTTATGCTCGATGCTCAAAGCTAGGAAACTCATCCATGAGAATATCATAAATATGAACACCACCTATTCCCCTATTTCCTATTGTTTTCTAGAAATTAGATCATAAACATCAATAACTGGAGCATATAAACCTAATTAGGGCACAAATTTATACTATAAGAGGTACTTCCTTGTGTTGAGAAATACATTCAAGATCTCATATATTTAGGTAACCTGATTATTGGCATATTTCGACATAAAACCGTTGACATATACGTTGATGACCTCTTGGTATTTAATTAGTTTAGGTAACTCATAAGACCATTGACATATATGTTGATGATCTCTTATGTCAGCATATAAGAAGGTTCATTCTTATGTGAAACCTCCGTAGATTTTTTGAAGATGTTTCTCTTGGTATTTACTTAGTTTAGGTAACTCATAAATGACAATAATGTTTTGTTGACATGAAATATCCTAGTAAATTAGTCTTACCACATTCATTATACACCTCAATGAGATTATCTTTACAAACGCATTATTAAATGTTAATACCATTATCACTATTACCTAATTGGCTAATTCTCACAGTACAAATCAAAGTCACCATGAGGTAACCTAAAATGTAGTATATGAAAATTCCCTCCATGTAACTTAGTTCCTTCATAGCAGTGTCTAACTCATGAATTGAGAATCATCGATGTCTAACAAATCAATGAATCAAACATGGCGCATCTATATGGGACCAACCTAGAAAACTTGTAAACTTTACCCACGATGAAATTCATTTGAAAACATGGTTGGAAATAAACAAAAAAGAAACAATGGAGCTAATAAAAAACGTAGAATATTAACCATCAAAACTAGTTTGGTTTGTTACAATCTTGTTAATGGTTATACTCGGAGTAAAGCAACTTACTATAAACCCTTTGGGCATCAAATGTTGGTTTGTTCGTCTAACCGTTCACATTGTAAGCATTAATGTTATAGAATCAAGAAACAAATACTACGCCCGTGTTTGAGATCATTGTTTTCTAAAAAATATAGAAGGTCAATCAAATAAAGAAGTAATATGTAACTCGTTTTTAGAGATGATAAATGAGAAATTTGGTGTTTTCAATTTCTTAGATAACGATAATATATATTAGGAGAGAGAACGGAAATGGTAATTATGCCCTAACATTAAGGGTATGTGTTGGACTACAAATGATGTTAACCAAGAGTTTTAGTATGGACCAAAACCACAATAAAAAAACAATATAAGTTTTTTTTAAGAATCGTTTTTCGACAAGACCAAAGAAAATGACACATCACATTGATTTTTTGTAGTTTACTTCTAAAAAACCAGATAAATGGTATATTAGCCATTTCATATTGGCCATTGATCAAAATTGCAACAAATTTTCTTGAGAGCATTATTGTGTCAAAAATAGATTTGGACTAAAACTGATACTTTTGTAAACCAAATTGACCAAATCTATAATTTACTCCAACTATTAATTTTGCAAAAATAGATTTTGAGATTTGAAGATTACTTTTTATTAACGTTGTGAGGTGTGGTAACCCCACACCTTCACATTTTCTCTGTGTTACCTCAGTGCCTAATCACTTTCACACACATTTCCTTGTACGGCAAAAATGGTCACCTATAAGTTCTCTTTACTTTTTAATTAAAAATTATTTATAAAACAAAAGAAATTAATTGAAAATAAAATTTTCTATTAAAAACCTAATAATTTTTAAAATAAAATAAAATAAACTAAAAAAAGAATTACATAATAATAAATTAAGACTAAGAACATCACTCTCAATCTTCGTCGTCATCGGTCATTTTCATATCAATAGGTATGTCAACATTGTATACATGTTCCACCAAATCCGCACAAATGTTGTTATACGTATGTTATGCACTTCCATTTTATTTACTAAATATTGTGGCGAACTAATTTGTAGTGGCTCATAGTATGGTAAAATTTCGTTTTGGATCATATGTATATATCATTCTTCTTTCATCCTACAAAATGAAATTTTGTAACATGATGCACACATATATTACGAGTCATATTCTCCTAGGATCTCATTGTCATGTCGGGTATTTGATTGTGTAAAAACATTGCCTAAGGACACAAAACACTTATTTCATATCCTTCCTAGTTGCTTCTTGGGCACCCTTGAATTTTGTTCGTTTTGGATCCATTAGAATATTGTATCCATATCCTTCACTGCGGTGACACCTCACCTCCTTGCAGTGTTTTTCCTTGTCAGGCCTCATGCTCTAATGATGCTGCTACGAAAAACCTAACAAATTAAAATTTCTTTTAGAAGATGATATCATTCTCAAAATATGATTGTCATTTAGAAAAAAAAATCAATATATATATATATATATATATATATATATATATATATAGGAATAGGTTCAAATGAGAACCACTAAAAGGTTAAGAACCGTGAGAACCGATATTCACACATTAATAATTATATTTTTTTCGTTTTTTTGTTTTTTCACACTTGTTTATTATGTGAAAATACAGCAAACTTAATAAATTTCTTTATTTTTTAATACGTTTTACAATATTCACAATATAATAAAATTTCTAGTTATTAAACTGTGAATACTATAACGTAAATTTTTTATTAAATTGTGAATTAGTGGTTCTCAACATTTTAGTGGTTCTCATTTGAACATTCCCTATATATATATATATATATATATATATATATATATATATATATATATATATATATATATATATATATATATATATATATATATATATATATATATATTGTAGAATGAATAATTATTTTATAATAATACAAATTTTTTAATTATATGGTTTTATTTGTATTTGTATGATTAATTCATCTGTCACTTTAACGGCAACCGTTTTGGTTGCTTCTTAGAGGACAAACAGTGAAATTGACGTATGCTGGTGGAGGATTTTCTTTTTCACAATACTCGATTTTGACCATTACGTAAAATTTGAATTTTGCTATAAGAAAGGTTTTTTACCCAAAATGTTCGAATGTATGTGACGCATGAATTAGGATCTCATGAAGTTAGTTGCTTGAAGATTAGACATTATGAATCTCATTGGATAAAATTTTCTTTAAAAAGCTGATTATTAATTAAAGTATTAATTCATCATATGTACAATTTATATGTATTTCTAGATAATAATACATTAAGAGTAATTTTATTCTGTAACATTTTAAAAAGTAGGAGGTTTTTCTTTAACAAGATTATAGTTTAGTTAAGAGTAAGTTACACAAATAGTTTATGTGGTTTAGAGTGATGTACGTGTTTAGTCCATATATATATTTTTTTCATTGGGAACATTGTTATGATTTTGTTTTGCTTCAAGTTTAGTCTCCACAAAACTTGAAATGATTGGTATACCCTTCTCATATATATTTTTAGCATTTTTGTATAATTTATTTTAATTCTTAGAAATATCAATTCAAAGTTTAGAAATATTAAACTAAATGGGGACACACCCTACACGATACATCCCACACCCACAACCTCTACTCTCAATGTTAAATGTCAAGTGCAACCCTAATTGTTCACTACGGGTGGAAATCGATCCGGTTTTTGGTTTTCTCAGTTTCTTTAAATCGATTTCCTCGGTTTGAAAATATTTTCGTCCAAACCGTAAACCGAACCAAACCGAATTCAAATTATTATAGACCAAACCGAAAACAGAATTTAAATTTGGTTTGGTTCGGTTTGAGACCAAGGAAACCGAATTTAAAAATAAAAATAAAAATAATTCCAAAAAGAGTAAATACGTAAATATTATATAATATAACATATATTTTAATTACTTATAAAATAATAATCGGTTTTTCGGTTCGGTTTGGTCCGAACCACATGAGACCAAAACCAAACCAAAAACCAAATTCCAAATTCGGTTTGGTCTGAGACCAAACCAAAAACCAAATTCGAATATGGTTTGCTCCGAATCGGTTTCGGTTCGATTTGGTTTTCGGGTTTTCGGTTCTAAACCAAATAACTTCCACCTGTGTTGTTCACCTCTATCAATCACCTTTATTCCTTGTCGGCATCCTTTTCATTGCCATAAAAATCATCACCGCCTCTACTAACATCCTCACACTCACCCTTTCCAGCATTCCTCGCTAGAAGACCCACACACATAAGCACCAAACTCGATATGTATAAATACACACACACACACACACACACACACAAAACACCAAAACCTTATCAAAACTTGGGAGACCGTCTCCGTCGTCGGAAACAACCTCCCACCTTTATACTGTGAAATATCTTCTAAATAACATATCCATCAAACAAAACCTATATCTGAAACCCTGATATACAAACCACAAGTACCATAACCCAATCTTATTTCATGATCACCGGTGGTAGTTCGTTTCCTTAAACCATTACCACCGGAACCTAGAAAAGAAAAAACCAGAGTCATGTTAACACAAACCAAAACCATACCTAAATCCTTATATATAAACTAAAGCCCTACATAAATTGAACAATTTTGCTCCAACTCTTTAAGTAAGTAACAATACAAATCCATTAGTAGTTGGAATTTAGTGAGCACCAATGACCATAACGAAGACTTGCCCAATTACTTAAGGTGTACTAGCAACATATAAACCCTCGCTAAACCAACT
This sequence comes from Cichorium intybus, assembly GCA_023525715.1. Lineage (NCBI taxonomy): Eukaryota > Viridiplantae > Streptophyta > Magnoliopsida > Asterales > Asteraceae > Cichorium > Cichorium intybus. The sequence goes on along the minus strand of CM042013.1, from coordinate 29,190,857 downwards.
TAAAGTTCCCTAAAATCAATTCTAAAACAAAAAACTAAGGATTATTGGTTGGGGTTGACAGGCAGCGATGACGGGAGATCCCGACGAGAACAAAGGGTCAGAAAGGCAATGGTGGCAGTTTCTTCTAGTGGGAACGAATGCTCCAAAGAAGACGGTTACGGTTTCACTCGATGAGAACAAAGGCAAAAAAAGGGGAAGGCTCTCATGGAAACAGAAGGGACAATGAAAAAGAGATGAACGGGAGATGCAGAAGTAACTATCAAGGGAAAGCAGTGTAATTAGACCAAGGGGTGTGGTTACCCATTATCGACCCTTCACTCTTTAGTGCCATATAGGCGCAACGCCACACTTTCCTCACCAACCCCTTATTCTCTTAAATCTAGAAAATGGATACCACTCATCACCCATCACTGAGCAAACTATGTGCAGTGGGTGTATTATGTGTGCAGCGTGAAGTACCCACAACGGGTGTCAAACCGTGATGACTTGCCCAGAGGGGGTTGGTGTTCCCGCAGGCAAGCGGTGTCCACATCACAACCTTGCACCTTGCGGCACACCACAACCTTGCACCTTATGGGAACCGATGAAGGGATAATGGGGTGGGTGGGGCCAAATTTCTTTTAACATTATTATAGAAATAAAATGAATAATAAGAAAAGTTAGAAAAAATAAAGGGAAAAAGAGTAATTTCAAGTCTATCAAGGACGAAAAACGCAACAACAAAAATTTATAAATACCGATTGAATTAAAAAAGAGTTGGGGATCAAACACGAACACCTACCCAAACCATAAGGACCATCATATAATTTTCTCTTAATTATATATTATGAAACTGTAGATATGGTCAAGAAATTCGAGTTTGACGGGGATGATTTTTTTTGTTGCATTTTTGGCCTAATTTCTTGAAATCAAACAGCGATAACTGTTTCGTCACTAACTAATTATTGAGAATGCGTATTAAATGCTATCAATTCTCGAGACCAAGAAGGAAATTATAGTAATTGTAAGAAGTAATGATGGGTGGAATGTGTGCGAACACGAGTAATTGACTAAGTGCTTGCTGAAGATCACAACACTATCATGTCTTGATGGCGACGCGAAGGGCTCAAAGATCGTGATGCGACCAATGGTATGTCGCAACATGTATATCGCACAGATCAGTCATGACTTAAAGCCCTAGATAGACCAGTTGGGGGCATTTTTGCCAAAGGTCGAGAAGGCCAGAGGAGCGAAACGATCCCCTAATGTTGTGGGAGTTGGAATCAAAGGGAATCAATAGGATTTTGAGGATCTAGCACTACTTGATCAGATTAGAAGTAAAACTGTAATTCCATCTTAATAGATTTAGGGTAAAATCATGTTATAGTTTAGTAGAACCCGATTCCATGGCTTAAGGGTTGAATTTTGACCAGATACGACTTAAGAGTCATCTTAATAGGGTCAGGATTGGTCTGAAATGGACTAGACCATAGTCTAGTTCATAGATAGCGGCTTTAAGTTCATAGATAGAGGGATGAGATCGGGTCCGGACCCGGACCAAACCAGACCAAGAACCGAAGAACCGATTTCATAGGAAACAAATGACCGGGAACTAGACCGAATACATCACTTCAATCCTTTAGCATCATCATCTGTAGATGAGAAAAATAGAAACATATTACATGTCAATATCAAATATAAGGACATTTAAAAGTAGAAAAAAATTATACATCAAACATAAAACGTATTATACATCAACATCAAACATAATATATATCTCAAGTTCATAACCGCACAACTTGAAAGTCATAGTTTGGTAGTTGAGAAAATCATAAACAAGTTTATAGAAAGTCACAAGATTGAACTAATTGTAAATTCAAGAACCCTAAACCATAGCCGATTTCAACAAATTGAAAGAAGGATATGCTCTAATTATACGTCTTGAATGGAAGATAAAGGTATAAGAAAAAAAGCTTACTTATGATTAGTATGACATGTCGTGTGTTCTGGCCTTTTGGGAGTGACTGACTCTAACTATTTGATTTCTCTTTATCTATTGTTGCAGGAAAAGACTTCAGCAGCCTACTACAAGAAATAAGTTTGGCAAGAAAAATAAAAAACTTACCTGTTGGTGGTGGCGGTGATGACTATATTGAAGGAATATGGCGACAACTTGGTGGAAGGAGGAAGGTAGTGGTAGCAATTGAGAGAATTTGGAAAGATGGAGACGACATAAAGGGAAAAGAAAGAGAAAAGAGATTTCGGGTTTGAGGGTAAGAAAGGAAATGATCCAAAAAATAATGGTTCGTATACATTTTCTAGTTGAATGGTTAGGAGACCTCTGACCGATTTAGAGGTGAAATTATGACGAAACAAACGCCCTGAATGCTTAATGAGTCGGATGATGTCTCTTAATTGAACTATTATGATGTAACACCCGGCTTTTAAAACAAAACACCCCTGAAAAATTTTTCATTTTTAACAAAGGTTTCAGTACTTAAAACCATAACAAAGGGGTATATGTTAATAAAACGGGTACAAGTGTATCAAGGAGAGTATATAATACCGTAATCTCCTTTGAAGCCGGGCTGCTACTGACAGCATCTAAGAGTCCTACTTCTCGAGTCACGGACTCCATCTATTCCCTTATCAGGATCATGCTAACCTGCAGGGACATTTAACAAACGGTATGAGCTACAAAGCTCAGTGAGTAATCATTCCTGCAAATAACACGTATAAAATACAATCATGTATTTGTCTGGATATCGAATCCAAACTCCTAGCCTTACTGGCTGGCCAAATGTCTTCTAGGATTTCACATCCTAATCTATAACCATACAGGCTGAATAACAAAACCTGTAATTATTAAGCTACGTCAGTTATTTGCACATTTAATCATATTTAACCATTTCTGTTCCATGGTTCTTAGTCATAATGGACTTCATCGTATTTCATGGCTATTTAAGCCGCACCCTGTGTCATAGCTATATAAGCTGCACCAAAACAATATCCATATATATAAATCATAGCCCGCAGGCTGCATCAGCTGGGTTCAACAACCCGATACCATAGCCAAAAAGGCCGCACCATGTACCTGTAATAATATCATAGCCGTATAGGCCGCGTCAGTTGGATATAGCATCCAAAATTAGTTATGGCTCACGGGTTAGCCCGCTGTTGCCTTGGCTCACGGGTTAGCCCGCTGTTGCCTATATAAGTTTGGCTCATCAAAGTAAACCATGGCTCACGGGTTAGCCCGCTGTTGCCTAGACTCACGGGTTAGCCCGCTGTTGTCTATATAAAGGTTTGACTTATCAGAATAAAATATGGCTCACGGGTTAGCCCGTTGTTTCCTAGACTCACGGGTTAGCCCGCTGTTGTCTATATAAAGGTTTGACTCACAGTGCCGTTTTTGTCTATTAAAGACTCACGGCTTATCTGGTCTTGTCAATATTAACTGACTCACAGTTCCGTTCTTGTCTATAATAAACTCACAGCTTATCTGGTCTTGTCGTACCATTAATATTGACTGACTCACAGCTCCGTTCTTGTCTATTAAAGACTCACGACTTATCTGGTCTTGTCATTTTCTTCTATCTTTACTCTTGTCATTTTCGTCCCTCGAAGCTGTTTCAACCTATAACAGTTCAATCATCATATATCATATATGATATCAGTGAGATTACTCACCTGGATGCTAGCTGCGTTTAAATCCCGGTTGTTTCTTGCCTTTGCGTGCACCACAACCATTTTGTCTCATACCTATTTATCCATTTATATACCAAATGATAATAGGTTAATAATCATCTAAATTGACTCTAATACGTAAGAGTCCAATATTATATCATTATAAACGATGCCTAGATAATAAACTTTACATTTACTATCTTTATGTGAATTTTACTATTCACCGAGGCATTCAAATCGATCTACAGTGCCCCCGAGGGGTCGGAAACTCAATATAAAAATTTTCCCAAACTTTTCAGACCATAACGAGCCTATGGTCCAAATTTGAGCTAAAACGGACAAGCCAAACGAAAGTTAGCATTTCGGAGTCCCTGCCTGGGGGGCGCACTGCGCCAGGACCAGGGCGCACTGCGCCTGGGCGCACTGCGCCTGGGCGCACTGCGCCTGGGCGCACTGCGCCTGGGCGCACCCCGCCTGGCTCCTGGGCGCACTGCGCCTGGCGCCTGCGCAGGTCTCCTGTCCAGCCGCGATTTGTGCACTGTAGCACGCTGTTTTAGCCCATTAAGTCCTTAATCCAGTCCTTAATCGTTTGGGGTTTGTTTCTAGGCTAAAACCTTATACTTTAACAAGGTTTTCAACTATTCAAAACAACTAAATCAATCAAAATGAAGAATTAGGGTTCTTAGTTCTAACAACCCCAAAACTTCAAATTCATCATAAATAGCAATCTACTTCCATTTTCTTGAGTTAAGTCCTTATTAGCATGACTTAATGGAAGCATTACATCAATTTAAACACATAATCATAACTGCAAATGCAGTTTTTAGTTGCTACAAAACTCATCAAGAATAACCAAGCTATAACTTGAATTTCTAACCTTTAGAGTTTCCAATTCTTCAATCCAAGGCTAGGAATTGAAATCCAAGTTCAAAGCTTCAAGAATTCCTCCAACTTCTGCAGAATTTGTAGAGAGAAACTCTCTCCCGTTGCTGCCCAAAATCTGCACTTGTGGGGAGAATTTCCAATTATTTATACTTCCAAAATTTACAATTTTGGTCCCTAAGTTCCATTTCTTGAACTTTGACCACAATAATCAGGTTTTATTACAATAAAACTTCCATTCTTTATACATTTGCCACAACCAACAATATTTTTCATATTTGGTCCTTTACATGGTCAAATGACCAAAATACCCTTTTATGGTAAAACGACCAAAAATCCGTTTTTATAACATTTTAAGTCCAAAACTCAAAATATTATTTCAAACTAAATACTTTTCTGTCCAAAAGACCAATTTACCCTTCCAAGGTAAAATGACCAATTTACCCTTTTTATTATATTTACATAAAAAGAGTGTCTTTGCGTTACAAATTCTCCCCTCCTTCAAAAGATTTCGTCCCCGAAATCATACTATCAAGCGAGGGTATTTCTTTCTCGTTTCAATTCCGGTTTCCCATATCATATGGAAATCTTTATGGTATTGCCTAAGCACTTAACCATACTAGTCTTCTTATCTCGTGGTTATATCACCACTCGCATATTATTCCTCCGGTTGTCCCGGGCACCTTAATCACTTATCTACCTCATTTCAACATGAGGGATTCGTTGGAATTTATCCATCTATGTTCTCAGAACCATGAGACCCATAGAAAACTTTATAAATATCTTGAAGTTCATCAAGAAACTTTAATCAATACATCACAATTCTTACTTTTTGGGATACCTGGAAAGGTCCAATATACAAGGACTCAACCTTCCTTTTTGTCCCACCTCAATTTCTAGTCTTTCCAATGGATCTTTTGATTACCCCGACATTCCTCATCTGGAATTGCAACGGTTTTACTCTATGGTTCCTGTACTACCGTTACTGCTTCTTAGCCATTTTTCAATTTTCTCGTATTTATCAAGTCTTCTTTTTAACTTGTATCACCGTCTAGGATCTAGCCAACGGCTGTTCCACATCTTCAATCCTATAAATCGAAGGATAACACGGTATTCTATACTATGCATTATACGAGTCATCTAAATGCTGGTACTAAAACTATTATTATCTACGGGTTCTACCAAAGATAGGCGATCTTCTCATCTTCCACTAGGGTCTGCTGTGCAATTTTCAAGCACATCTTCTAGAATTTGCATCATTTTCTCGCCTCGTCTATCATTTCTGAAATTCCTATACAGTACTTACTAGTACTTTTGAACTATCAATTCTAGGAATTAATGATAAATTCAGCAAATAATTCTAGTGTCTCAATCCGATATAGTCGCCACCTGTAGTGCACGTCAACAATTTTCTTTTTCTATGTAGTTTTCACTACTTTCCGCTCTTAATTTCTTCCTTAATCGGTATACATTTGCACTGGTTTCATCAACCAATCTGCAATTACTCATATGGTGTCATACCCATATAGTATATGCGGAGACTTTCTTATAAAGTCTATAATAATATCGTCCCATTTCTTCTTTGGGACCAACAACGGCTAAATTTTCCGTATGTTTCTAATGATTTGACTGTAGTTGCACACAAGTCAAACACTTTTCACATGTCTTTCAATGTCTTTATTTATCCTCGGCCACCAATACATAGGTTATATCATCCTACACAGTTTGGTACTGCCCCGGGCATTCTGCATATCTACCCAAATATACATCTTTTAAGGGTAAATTTTCATATCTCGCTTTGCTTTGAAACTCACATACATAACCACCAAGGGTTTTCAATCGCTGTGAGTTTCTAACTAGCTTCTTTCAATAGCTAATCATTCATTCACTTTTCACATTTTCAGACTTGCACACTTCTTCTTGTGCTACCCGAATCAACTCAGGTAATCAATTCGCCACACTCATGCATGTGGTTGTATCTTTCAAAAGATACTCTTTCTAATTCAAGGCATCCATAGCCACATCTGCCTTGTCGAGATGGTACAAGATTTTATAACCGAAATCTTTAAGTAACCCATCTATCTTTGCTATCTCATGTTTAGCTTCTTTTTGATCAACTAAGTACTTCAAACTTATATGATCCATATAAACAGTAAGCTTTACACCACATCAGTAGTGTCTCCAAAGCTTCAATGTCAAAGTCATAATTGCTACTGCAATATCATGTATCCAAAGTCAACTCTGGATGCATTTCTATAACCCAGTTTATCTCCTCCGCTTAGCAATAATGCTAACACCGGAGCTTCACACAAGGTTTGTTTCAACCTTTGAAAAGATATTTGTGGTCTTTCTACCACTCAAACTTTTCACTTTTCCTGTCAACTTTAGTCAACTAATCAGCAATCGAGGAGCAGTTTTCTACAACTCTCCTATAATAAACCGCCAATCCAAGGAACTACAATTTCAGTCAGATTCCTCAGGCGGTTCCAGTTTTATCACATCATCAATTCTACTGGATTTATTTTATCATCTTTAGCACTATTATCATGCCCAAAGAATTGAAACTCCTTTTAGCCAAATTTTCATACTTGGAGAATTTTACATATCACTTAATTCAGTGAAGTAACTCCAATATCTGGTACAAATGTACCTCATTTTCGATCTGGTTTTGAGAATATCAGATTCTCAGTAGTCGATGCACATATGCATCAACTTGTCTCTCTTCGTTTCAAACAAGATAGGGCTCCACACGATGACACATTCGGCCATATGAGACCCCAATTCAAAAACAATTTCTTCCAATTGTTTTACTACGCTGCCATCTCTGTAGAGGCTAATCAATATAGAGCCTAATAACAGGAACGGCTCCAAAGACCAGCTTAATCATAAGCTCTTCTCGCCAATCTGGCAGAAATCCTGGAAGTTCTTTTCAAAAGAAATATCCGAGAATTTATTTAAAGTAGTACACTACTATCACTGCTTTATTTAACTTGGCCCATACCACGTATGCCAACTACAACATCATTCTTTTACTAACTCTTTTCTGAGTTTAAGTAAAGAAATAACCGGTATTCTCAACAACGGTCATTTACCATGGATTTTCATCCATTTCATTTCTGTTTTAAGAACCATACTGTTCTTATTTCTACAATTCATGGTAGCATAATTCATTGCTAACCAATTCATAAGCACAATTGCTTCAGATTTGCTGGTAGTCATCGGCTTCAGATTCATAGGGAAAATGGTCCCGTAAATCCTAGGCAGACTACCTTCCAGGTGTTCAATATCTAGAACATTCTTGCTATCTACTATAGCTATTTCCACAATTTCATCTAAAATCGTTGATGAAATATTCCAACAAGACATCAAGTCATCGATCCCAAGCATAGCTTCTTGGATCAAATATAACATACACAAGTTATATTCAAAACAATTAGATCGGAGATCATATCGGTCTCCTCACGAGTTTCTTCCATAATCTGCTGGAATGATCAAAGCACCACTGGTCCTTTTTAACCATTCATTTCTTCTTTCTTTCCTGGGTTCACCACCCGTTACTCCACATTTAGCATGTGAGTATTTCATAAGAAAGTGATCTGTAGTTCCACGCTGGAACCACTTCCGTCCCATACAACAAACTCGAGCAATATTGTAAGAACCCGAGAGAAATTATAATAAAATATGCAAAATAATCGTGTGTAATAGTAAAGTTAAGAAAAAGGGCAAAATGGTCTTTTGCCATATTTTGGGATCTTAATGTAAAATATTTTGTGTTTGTGGCAATATTGTGAGAAATTAAACACTTGTGTATTAAAAGTTTGACTTTTGTGGTCATAATGGGAGAAATGGAACTAGAGGGTTAAGAATGGAAATATTGGAAGTATAAATAGTGGGGAAGACTCTCCCACTTCCCAGAAACTTACAGAAGGCTCGAGAGAGTGCAAGGGAGGTCACGAACTTGAAGATTCTGGAGGACTTGATCATAAAAATCAGAAACTAGCTTGAAGATTTTGAATTTCCAAGCTAAACAAGGTGAGAATTCCATCATTTTAACTCAATTTAAGCATTTTGGGATGGTGGGCATAGGCAAAAACGGGTTACAGAAGTGGTGTGAGGTTTGTATGGAGTTTCTAACCCTGCAAACATGTTCTAAACACTATTAGAAACACAACCCCACTTCTGGAATCGATTAAAAGAAGAAGGAATTGAGAAATTTCTCAAGAACCCTAAAACTAAGAATTTGTATAATTGAGTTGTTTCTATGGGTTAAAACCTGAAGTAAATTGAAGGTTTTAGTCATAGAATGATATAAATTGGTTAGAATAAGTATTAAGGACTTAATGGACCAAAACAGGGGGCTGCAGAACGAAAATCGGACCCGAAAATAGCCCAGCAGGATTACACGGCCGTGTAATCTGCAAGGGCAACATTACACGACCGTGTAATGTTTTCAGAAGGGTAATTAGCCAGAAAAATTACACGGCCGTGTAATTTTCAAAGACTATATTACACGACCGTGTAATCCTCTATGAAGGGATTTCGAGTTTTATTTTTGGAAGTTGGGGTTAGACTTGTCCGTTTGACCTCAAATTTTAAACATAAGTCCCTTATGGTCCAAAACTTTGTAGAAAATTGTCGGAACCGAAATAAGACCTCCCGAGAGTACTGTAGTAAAATACGTGTATTTCGGGAAAAATTTACAAACTAAAGAAAGTTATTACAATGAGAGTTTTAGCTTAATTATGACCCGTAGTTGCATTGTATGGCACCCTTGTGCTGTAAAGTTGGTTATTATATATATAAATTGAGTATAAATATATTTTGTATATAATAGGTGGTGGCTCTAATAGAATTGATCAAGCGAAAGATAAAGGAGTCCACGAAGCTAAGTAACTTCTAGGTGACTGAGGTGAGTGTTATGTGGATTTTCGAGTACATAGCAAGAAAGAATTTTATTAAAGAATGTTTTGAGAGTCAAAATGGTTTTATAGAAACTGAAATGATTTAACGAAACTGAAAATGATTTAATGAGAAAGTAAATGGTTCTATGGAACCAAAATATTCTGTGAAATTGAAAATGAAATAAAGGAATAGTAAGTTTGTACGAGAATGGTAAAAAGAAAGTAATAAAGTAATTGAGCCATGTTGTTAAGTTGAGAAGTATTCGGATAAAGACCACAGCCTGCTGCGGTAGGGGTGGCAAAAAGACACTACTGGGATGGTACCTCCCGTCGCGAAGTAGTTGTCTTACCTTGATAGATGAATTCGTTTCATGCTATTGGGGAAGTAGATATACGGGTGCGTCTCGTATAAAACCTACGGGTGCGCTCGTAGGAATGTACTATTAGAAAGAAACAAGGAATACCTGTGGGTGCGCTCACAGGAAAAAGAAATATTGAAAGTCTAAAGAATAATGTATTGTTGGAAAACTGTTTTGGGTCTAAACCCATAATACTCACGAGACGTTAGGTCTCACGTATTTTGTTTTAAAATGCTATGTACTCAGGTAAGCAGGAAGGGCATTAAAGAGTCGGGTGCGGGACCGTAGTCACTGTTGTGCAAAAATGTAAAATAAACAGGTTTGAACTATGGCTATGATATGTATTTGTGATACCCCGTTTGTAAAGATTTAAATGGTTTGTATAATTAAATACTTGTATTATAAGTTTAAAAAAATATGTTGTAAAAAACTGGGGTGTTACAATTTGGTATCAGAGCCATGGTTTAAGCGAATTAGGTTGGGTAACCATCATAGGCTTAAACTAGTGGATTTATAGTAATTAAAGTAGTAGTACTAGGTACTAACTAACGGGGTAGAGTCGGTAAAATATAGTATTGCAATCCACAGAAACCGATGAATCAGGGGGTCTTGTGATGACACTAGAGCCAAGGTATATAGGTGGTTAAAATAATATTGGGCCCGTATTATGGTAACCACAGGATATGCTTTGGAAATGGTGAAGTCACGAGGGAACCTGAGGGATTCGGTTGTGGAAATCAGTAAAGAGATAATTGGGAATACTAGTTCCATAGAAAGATTACATGCTACAGTTTTCGTATCTATATAGATAAATGTATTTATGCGGAATAATAAACGTAAATCTTATTCATTTTATATAGTAAATGGAGAGCGGTGATCAGAACCTTTTGAGTGAAGGACGGGCAGCAAGTCATACCCCGTCCCATGAGGGTAACCCCGTTGATGATGAGGTTAACATGGGTCCTAACCCAAATCCAATACTGCAACCTCCACCTGTGACTTTGGAGGCTATTCAAAATCTTATTAGTAATCTAAAGACGGAGATGAGGGAAGATATGTGTCAAATGTTGAATACTCGGCTGGGAGAACCGCACCCTAATCCTTCAGCGGATGATGCTTCTTGGAGACCCACTAACGGAGATTCGGTTACAGAGGAAGATAGTGTGGGGACAGAAGACAAGAAGAGATGTTCTTTCAAAACTTTTCTGGCATGTAAACCAACGGAATACTATGGTAGCTACGAGCCTAAAGTCACGATGCGGTGGATACGGGAGACAGAGCAAGTATTGGAGGTCAGCAAGTGTCATGAGAAAGATAAAGTCTACTATGCCTCACGAATGTTGAAAGACGACGCGTTGGTTTGGTGGAATACCCTGTATGAACTGGTTGGAAAGGATGTAATTTATAAATGGTCGTGGACCGAATTCACCACCCGCTTGAAGAACAAATATTGTCCCCTTCGGGACATAGAAAAACTTGAAGATGAGTTCCTTACACTAAAGAAGGGTAGTTTGACTGTCGCCGAGTATACTAAAAAGTTCAGTGATATGCTACCATTTGTGGGAAACAGTTACACTACGGAGCGGGCACGAATCAACCGTTATGTGAAAGGTCTACCTTGGGAGTATGAATTGGAAGTAAAACGGGCGGTAACAATGGATGCGGCGTTTGAGGCAGCAAGAAATGTTGAAGATGTGTGGAAACGTAGAACAATGGAGAGGCAAGTTTCTGGGGATAAACGTAAATTCAGTGGCGGGAGTAGTAGCTGGAATAAGAAGGGAAAGTCGGTAGTGATGTCAACCAAGCAGGGCAGCCGGAAAACGTGCGAGAAATGTGGGAAAGAGCATACGGGTGATTGTAAGATGGGAAGTGCGGCTTGTTTTAACTGCGGAAGAACGGGACACAAGGCTAGGGAGTGTACCTATCCGAAGCTCAGCGAAGTCGAGTGCTTTTCATGTCACGAAAAGGGGCACTATAGCTTTAACTGTCCAAAGAAGGGTGGTGAGACGATGGTATCAACTGCACAGAAAAAGACGGAACCTCAAAAGGTGAAGACTCGCGCCTTCCAACTCACCCGAGAAGAAGCAAAGGAGACACAAGACGTGGTCTTAGGTACTCTACTAATTAACCAGATGCCTGCCTACGTATTATTTGATTCTGGTGCTACGTGTTCGTTTGTGTCTCATGATTTTGGTCTAAAATTTAATGTACCGTTAGAACCATTAGATTGTGTATGTGAGGTCGAATTGGCAAGTGGTAAGAAGATGGAGATAAAACATGTGTACCGTGGCTGCGAACTCAGCATAGATGACCAGAAATTTTCGTTGAACCTTCTTCCGATTGGAGTGAAGACTTTTGATGTTGTCATTGGTATGGATTGGCTTGGGGCCAATGATGCAAAAATCGCATGTAGGAAAAAGATAGTGTCGGTGAAAATTCCGGATGGTAGTAAAGTATATGTTTATGGTGAAAAACCCAAGAGGATGTCTAGCTTAATTAGTGCAGCGAAAGTCAGAAGATGTTTAGTGAAATGATGTTTAACTTATGTGGCATATGTAATGATAGAAGATAAAATAAAGAAAACAGTACATGACATCGATGTGGTGAGAGAATACCCCGAAGTATTTCCAGACGATCTACCTGGTTTGCCACCCGAGAGACAAGTTGAATTCCGAATCGATCTTGTACCTGGAGCTTCTCCTATCGCCCGTGCTCCATACCGTTTGGCCCCGACTGAAATGCGGGAGTTGATGTCACAATTACAGGAATTACTCGATAAAGGCTTCATACGCCCCAGTGTGTCGCCTTGGGGTGCACCGGTGCTGTTTGTCAAAAAGAAGGATGGCACGATGCGAATGTGCATTGACTACCGCGAGCTCAATAAAATTACCATCAAGAATCGTTACCCGCTACCACGAATAGACGATCTGTTTGATCAATTGCAAGGCGCCGATTATTTCTCCAAGATTGATCTTCGGTCTGGTTATCATCAGGTGCGCGTAAGAAACGAAGATATTGAGAAGACTGCTTTCCGTACTCGCTATGGGCATTATGAATTCCTAGTCATGCCTTTTGGTTTGACGAATGCCCCGGAAATCTTCATGGATTTGATGAATAGGGTGTGCAAGCCGTTCCTTGATAAGTTTGTTATCGTCTTCATTGATGACATTCTTATTTACTCGAAGAATGCAGAAGAACACAGAAATCATTTGAGAACGGTGCTGGAAGTTCTGAAGAAAGAGAAGTTATATGCAAAGTTTTCGAAGTGCGAATTCTGGCTGAGGGAAGTGCAATTCCTTGGACACGTCGTCTCCATCCAAGGCATTAAAGTAGATCCATCAAAAGTGGAGGCAGTGATGAAATGGGAAACTCCCAAGACTTCGACGGAAGTAAGAAGTTTTCTTAGACTCGCCGGGTACTACCGACGGTTTATCCAAGATTTTTCACGAATTGCAGTACCTCTTACAAAGCTAACAAGGAAAAGGGTAAAATTTGAATGGGGGGCGGAACAAGAGAAAGCATTTGAGACACTAAAAGAGAAGTTATGTGATGCGCCGGTTCTTACTCTGCCGGAGGGAACTGAAGATTTCGTGGTGTATAGTGATGCCTCGAACAGAGGATTGGGTTGTGTACTAATGCAGCGAGGGAAAGTGATAGCATACGCTTCTCGTCAATTAAAAGAACCCGAAACTCGGTATGCAACGCACGATCTGGAATTGGCAGCAATTGTGTTTGCATTAAAAATCTGGAGGCATTACTTGTATGGAACAAAGTGCACCTTGTACACGGATCATAAAAGCTTGCAATACGTATTTTCACAGAAAGATCTCAATATGAGGCAAAGTAGGTGGCTGGAGCTAATAAATGATTATGACTGTGAAATCGCTTACCACCCTGGGAAAGCGAATGTGGTAGCAGATGCCTTAAGCAGGAAGTTTCATGAAAAGAAAAGTCAAGAGAGGTTGATGAAGATCGAATTGAAATCAAGCCTGATAGAAAGCATCAAAGACGCGCAAAAGCAAGTATTGGAAAGAGGAGATTTAAAGAAGGAAAAGCTGGGAAAAGATTTGGTGTTTGGGGAAAATACCCAGGGACTGAAGACAGTCAGAAATCGCGTATGGGTACCAAAAGCAGGTGGAATCCGAAAGTTGATACTAGAAGAATCCCATAAGTCAAAATATTCCATTCATCCAGGAAGCACGAAAACTTATCGAGACCTCAAAGAACAGTATTGGTGGCCAGGAATGAAGAAAAGAATAGTCAAGTATATTTCTAAATGTGCAACATGTGCACAGGTGAAGGCGGAACACCAAGCCCCGTATGGAAATACTCAACCACTGCAAATTCCAGCGGGAAAATGGGAAGACATAACCATGGATTTCATATTTGGGTTGCCAAGAACTAGAAGAGGTCATAATGGTATATGGGTCATTGTTGACCGTTTAACCAAGAGTGCAATGTTTTTAGCAATTAAAGAAAATACACAATTGGAGACATTGGCACAGATATACAAGGATGAAGTTATAAGACTTCATGGAGCTCCCTTGTCTATTGTGTCTGACAGAGACCCACGATTTACCTCAAAATTATGGGAAGCACTACAAGAACGAATGGGGACAAAAATTAAAATGAGCACAGCCTATCATCCCCAGACGGACGGGCAAAGTGAACGAACCATCCAAACCATAGAAGATATGCTACGATCGTGTGCTCTGGATTTTGGTGGAAATTGGGACGAGCACTTGCCATTGGTGGAATTTTCTTATAACAACAGTTATCATTCCAGTATCGGGATGCCACCATTCGAAGCTCTATATGGCAGGAAGTGTAGAACCCCTTTGTGTTGGTTGGAAGCAGGGGAGACTAAAATAACTGGGCCAGAAATCGTAAGGGTAACAAACGAAAAGATCAAAATAATTCAAGCTAATATGAAAGCTGCTCAGGATAGGCAGAAGAGTTATGCAGATTTGAAGAAAAGGCCTTACGATTTAAAAGAAGGTGATCTGGTGATGCTTAAAGTATCACCACGGAAGGGTGTGGTAAGATTCGGAAAGAGGGGTAAACTGAGTCCAAGATATATTGGACCTTTCAAGATCTTAAAGAGAATTGGCGAACAAGCTTTCAAGTTAGAGTTACCACATGAACTGAGTGGTATACATGATACGTTCCATGTGTGCTATTTGAAAAAGTATTTCGGGAAGAGCGAATTTGTTATTCCGTTAGAAGACTTAAAGGTAGAGGCCCCGAATAAGCTGATAGAAGAACCAGAAGCGATGTTGGAAGTGAGAACCAAAAAGCTGAGGAATAAAGAAATTGATCTAGTGTTGGTCAAATGGAAGCATTCGTCAGGTTCAGATTTGAATTGGGAGACTTTGGAATATATGAAGAGGAAATATCCAAATTTTACAAACTATGAGAAGATTCCGAGGACGGAATCCTCTTAAGGAGGAGAGGTTGTAAGAACCCGAGAGAAATTATAATAAAATATGCAAAATAATCGTGTGTAATAGTAAAGTTAAGAAAAAGGGCAAAATGGTCTTTTGCCATATTTTGGGATCTTAATGTAAAATATTTTGTGTTTGTGGCAATATTGTGAGAAATTAAACACTTGTGTATTAAAAGTTTGACTTTTGTGGTCATAATAGGAGAAATGGAACTAGCGGGTTAAGAATGGAAATATTGGAAGTATAAATAGTGGGGAAGACTCTCCCACTTCCCAGAAACTTACAGAAGGCTCGAGAGAGTGCAAGGGAGGTCACGAACTTGAAGATTCTGGAGGACTTGATCATAAAAATCAGAAACTAGCTTGAAGATTTTGAATTTCCAAGCTAAACAAGGTGAGAATTCCATCATTTTAACTCAATTTAAGCATTTGGGGATGGTGGGGATAGGCAAAAATGGGTTACAGAAGTGGTGTGAGGTTTGTATGGAGTTTCTAACCCTGCAAACATGTTCTAAACACCATTAGAAACACAACCCCACTTCTGGAATCGATTAAAAGAAGAAGGAATTGAGAAATTTCTCAAGAACCCTAAAACTAAGAATTTGTATAATTGAGTTGTTTCTATGGGTTAAAACCTGAAGTAAATTGAAGGTTTTAGTCATAGAATGATATAAATTGGTTAGAATAAGTATTAAGGACTTAATGGACCAAAACAGGGGGCTGCAGAACGAAAATCGGACCCGAAAATAGCCCAGCAGGATTACACGGCCGTGTAATCTGCAAGGGCAACATTACACGACCGTGTAATGTTTTCAGAAGGGTAATTAGCCAGAAAAATTACACGGCCGTGTAATTTTCAAAGACTATATTACACGACCGTGTAATCCTCTGTGAAGGGATTTCGAGTTTTATTTTTGGAAGTTGGGGTTAGACTTGTCCGTTTGACCTCAAATTTTAAACATAAGTCCCTTATGGTCCAAAACTTTGTAGAAAATTGTCGGAACCGAAATAAGACCTCCCGAGAGTACTGTAGTAAAATACGTGTATTTCGGGAAAAATTTACAAACTAAAGAAAGTTATTACAATGAGAGTTTTAGCTTAATTATGACCCGTAGTTGCATTGTATGGCACCCTTGTGCTGTAAAGTTGGTTATTATATATATAAATTGAGTATAAATATATTTTGTATATAATAGGTGGTGGCTCTAATAGAATTGATCAAGCGAAAGATAAAGGAGTCCACGAAGCTAAGTAACTTCTAGGTGACTGAGGTGAGTGTTATGTGGATTTTCGATTACATAGCAAGAAAGAATTTTATTAAAGAATGTTTTGAGAGTCAAAATGGTTTTATAGAAACTGAAATGATTTAACGAAACTGAAAATGATTTAATGAGAAAGTAAATGGTTCTATGGAACCAAAATATTCTGTGAAATTGAAAATGAAATAAAGGAATAGTAAGTTTGTACGAGAATGGTAAAAAGAAAGTAATAAAGTAATTGAGCCATGTTGTTAAGTTGAGAAGTATCCGGATAAAGACCACAGCCTGCTGCGGTAGGGGTGGCAAAAAGACACTACTGGGATGGTACCTCCCGTCGCGAAGTAGTTGTCTTACCTTGATAGATGAATTCGTTTCATGCTATTGGGGAAGTAGCTATACGGGTGCGTCTCGTATAAAACCTACGGGTGCGCTCGTAGGAATGTACTATTAGAAAGAAACAAGGAATACCTGTGGGTGCGCTCACAGGAAAAAGAAATATTGAAAGTCTAAAGAATAATGTATTGTTGGAAAACTGTTTTGGGTCTAAACCCATAATACTCACGAGACGTTAGGTCTCACGTATTTTGTTTTAAAATGCTATGTACTCAGGTAAGCAGGAAGGGCATTAAAGAGTCGGGTGCGGGACCGTAGTCACTGTTGTGCAAAAATGTAAAATAAACAGGTTTGAACTATGGCTATGATATGTATTTGTGATACCCCGTTTGTAAAGATTTAAATGGTTTGTATAATTAAATAATTGTATTATAAGTTTTTTAAAAAAAAATGTTGTAAAAAACTGGGGTGTTACAAATATGCTCCCAATTTCTGCAATTTCAGCATGTCAACGATAGAGTCTCAACTCTAAAATGTTCTGAGTGCTTTTCCTGCACTTCTTACATCACATCATCTTTTCGTTTTGGTCTCTTCCCTTCAAGGCTAGACCTGCATCGTGTTAACTTCTTCTGAGAAGTCCACCAATATTTTCTGCTTTTCTTGTAGTCTCAACTACTGTTCTTTCACCTTGAATATCAATCAGGGTGAGCAACCGATTTCTTTTTCTGACCACATCAGCCTATATTGCTCATCATGTGGATTTTCTACTATTCGTCCCCTTTTTGGCTCTCATACCACGGAGCCTTGCGAAAGGGCTGGTCTATTTCCTAGAGCTTCGCGCCCTAAATGTCTTCCAAGAAGATTCATAGTTCATACTTCTTATACGTCAGAAGTTAGCAACAGTCAGGTTATATATGTATAATAACATCTATATACACCTAACTATGCATCATGTCTACTATCTCAGGGTTTAAGTCCAGGAATCTACTCTATAGACACCTAGTTCACTTAAACCACGGCTCTGATACCAACTTGTAACACCCGGCTTTTAAAACAAAACACCCCTGAAAAATTTTTCATTTTTAACAAAGGTTTCAGTACTTAAAACCATAACAAAGGGGTATATGTTAATAAAACGGGTACAAGTGTATCAAGGAGAGTATATAATACCGTAATCTCCTTTGAAGCCGGGCTGCTACTGACAGCATCTAAGAGTCCTACTTCTCGAGTCACGGACTCCATCTATTCCCTTATCAGGATCATGCTAACCTGCAGGGACATTTAACAAACGGTATGAGCTACAAAGCTCAGTGAGTAATCATTCCTGCAAATAACACGTATAAAATACAATCATGTATTTGTCTGGATATCGAATCCAAACTCCTAGCCTTACTGGCTGGCCAAATGTCTTCTAGGATTTCACATCCTAATCTATAACCATACAGGCTGAATCACAAAACCTGTAATTATTAAGCTACGTCAGTTATTTGCACATTTAATCATATTTAACCATTTCTGTTCCATGGTTCTTAGTCACAATGGACTTCATCGTATTTCATGGCTATTTAAGCCGCACCCTGTGTCATAGCTATATAAGCTGCACCAAAACAATATCCATATATATAAATCATAGCCCGCAGGCTGCATCAGCTGGGTTCAACAACCCGATACCATAGCCAAAAAGGCCGCACCATGTACCTGTAATAATATCATAGCCGTATAGGCCGCGTCAGTTGGATATAGCATCCAAAATTAGTTATGGCTCACGGGTTAGCCCGCTGTTGCCTTGGCTCACGGGTTAGCCCGCTGTTGCCTATATAAGTTTGGCTCATCAAAGTAAACCATGGCTCACGGGTTAGCCCGCTGTTGCCTAGACTCACGGGTTAGCCCGCTGTTGTCTATATAAAGGTTTGACTTATCAGAATAAAATATGGCTCACGGGTTAGCCCGCTGTTGCCTAGACTCACGGGTTAGCCCGCTGTTGTCTATATAAAGGTTCGACTCACAGTGCCGTTTTTGTCTATTAAAGACTCACGGCTTATCTGGTCTTGTCAATATTAACCGACTCATAGTTCCGTTCTTGTCTATAATAAACTCACAGCTTATCTGGTCTTGTCGTACCATTAATATTGACTGACTCACAGCTCCGTTCTTGTCTATTAAAGACTCACGGCTTATCTGGTCTTGTCATTTTCTTCTATCTTTACTCTTGTCATTTTCGTCCCTCGAAGCTGTTTCAACCTATAACAGTTCAATCATCATATATCATATATGATATCAGTGAGATTACTCACCTGGATGCTAGCTGCGTTTAAATCCCGGTTGTTTCTTGCCTTTGCGTGCACCACAACCATTTTGTCCCATACCTATTTATCCATTTATATACCAAATGATAATAGGTTAATAATCATCTAAATTGACTCTAATACGTAAGAGTCCAATATTATATCATTATAAACGATGCCTAGATAATAAACTTTACATTTACTATCTTTATGTGAATTTTACTATTCACCGAGGCATTCAAATCGATCTACAGTGCCCCCGAGGGGTCGGAAACTCAATATAAAAATTTTCCCAAACTTTTCAGACCATAACGAGCCTATGGTCCAAATTTGAGCTAAAACTGACAAGCCAAACGAAAGTTAGCATTTCGGAGTCCCTGCCTGGGGGGCGCACTGCGCCAGGACCAGGGCGCACTGCGCCTGGGCGCACCCCGCCTGGCTCCTGGGCGCACTGCGCCTGGCGCCTGCGCAGGTCTCTTGTCCAGCCGCGATTTGTGCACTGTAGCACGCTGTTTTAGCCCATTAAGTCCTTAATCCAGTCCTTAATCGTTTGGGGTTTGTTTCTAGGCTAAAACCTTATACTTTAACAAGGTTTTCAACCATTCAAAACAACTAAATCAATCAAAATGAAGAATTAGGGTTCTTAGTTCTAACAACCCCAAAACTTCAAATTCATCATAAATAGCAATCTACTTCCATTTTCTTGAGTTAAGTCCTTATTAGCATGACTTAATGGAAGCATTACATCAATTTAAACACATAATCATAACTGCAAATGCAGTTTTTAGTTGCTACAAAACTCATCAAGAATAACCAAGCTATAACTTGAATTTCTAACCTTTAGAGTTTCCAATTCTTCAATCCAAGGCTAGGAATTGAAATCCAAGTTCAAAGCTTCAAGAATTCCTCCAACTTCTGCAGAATTTGTAGAGAGAAACTCTCTCCCGTTGCTGCCCAAAATCTGCACTTGTGGGGAGAATTTCCAATTATTTATACTTCCAAAATTTACAATTTTGGTCCCTAAGTTCCATTTCTTGAACTTTGACCACAATAATCAAGTTTTATTACAATAAAACTTCCATTCTTTATACATTTGCCACAACCAACAATATTTTTCATATTTGGTCCTTTACATGGTCAAATGACCAAAATACCCTTTTATGGTAAAACGACCAAAAATCCGTTTTTATAACATTTTAAGTCTAAAACTCAAAATATTATTTCAAACTAAATATTTTTCTGTCCAAAAGACCAATTTACCCTTCCAAGGTAAAATGACCAATTTACCCTTTTTATTATATTTACATAAAAAGAGTGTCTTGGCGTTACATATGAGGCTTACCATGAACACTCTTTACATTTTATTAGGGTATAACTAAAACCAAGATGGCAATCAAATTTGTTTATAAGGTTAATTACTTTATATGGTAATAAATAATACTCAACGTACACAGTGTAGTCACTTAATTTTAGGGTGCTACTAAAGATACACCCTAGATACACCTTTAATAAAAGTCGAAGCATTTTCAACCAATCATATTTGATTTTTCCAGAAAACAATGCAATATCAACAAATAGAAAACTATTGACTTAGAATACGGTTGTATTTTTAGTGAAATAGGAGTGTATTTTTGGTAATTCCTTTTTAATACATGATTTACCATAAAACTCATATTTGTTGTTTCAAGAATACTATTATAATTGGCTATTGCAAGTTTAGTTAGAAACTGTGACATCTCTGACAAGTCTTCAACTAACATCAATTCTTTTGAGCACATACAAGATAAAAACTCACATCCAATAACTTTCAAAATCAAAAAGCTAAAATTGATATCTAAAATCTAAACCCAATAGGGATATGGGGTTTATCAAGTTTCAAGGATTTCTGGTGCGGTGTTGCATTTATTCTCTAGGTTCCTTATTTTTTTCTTTTTCTCGAGCATAAATGTGTTGGGGGAGTGGTTCACGATGTGCCACATGTAACAATGGGTATATGGGGTTGTGAATTAGGGCAAGGTAGAGCGTGGTGGTGTGTGATTTCAGTTATGTATGCCAAAGGAAAATGGACGATGATAGTGTTCATCAGTTGGTTTGGGTGTTGATTTGCTGCTAGAGAAGAGGCGAGAGCTGTGAGCGTGAGTGCAATCGTGTGTTGAAAAAGTGATGTTTGCGGGAGAAGATGAACGAAAGCTCAAATATGCCAAATAAACAACTTGCAATACCCGGTCAAATGATAAGTTTTGAACACCACTAATGGGTTTAATGAAAAATTATATAAAAAAAAGATATTAAGTGAATTGTATAGATGAAACATATGTTAGTACCTTATCAAATTACTAACCCTTATCTATATAATCTTAAATGAATTTCTTTGTAAAACTTAAATTTTCTTGACGATGTTAAATGTTAGTGGCGAAATTGAAAATTATGGCAACATAGATTGTATCTCGTTGCCGTTAAACAATTTTAAAATAGACTGCAAAGTCACTTTTAAAAGAGCTTAGTTACCAATAGTTGGATCAAATACCACTCGGTTTAAATCGTATAAAAGGCTTCATTAAAGCTAATTAATTTTTTTTTTATAGATTTCCAAATATGTTTCTTTCTATTTTTTTCCTTAAAAAAACTCAAAAGCACAGGTTTTTTTCTCCATTTTTTAAATAAAACTCGAAACAGGACATTAGAGACTAAAACAATGTTACATTTTAATTTTATTTTATTTAAAAAACCAATCATTCCAACTTTTGCCATATATCCAACAAAAGTGAAAATAAAGATATTGTTAGGCAAGATATAAGGTAAAGCAAACATATGAGTACAAAGTTAAAATCATATAATTATTATGTCAATTCTCATCAATCTCCCACCACATTTTGTTCTCGTTCTTTATCCAGATAGCATCATAGCAAGTTAAGTCTGATGAATTTATAAATACATCTATCCAACTTATGAACACGGTGAAATATATAAGAAAAAGTAGATATGGTTTGCTAATATTCAGTATTATGAAACAGTATTCGTGCCTACCAGTTTATTAGTATGTTCGAAAAAAAAAAAAAAAAAAAAAAAGTTTCTACATATAATAAAGTCATAATATGTTTATTACTTTGTTTCATATATCCATAGCAAAGTTGATGATCTCCAGCGAAAAACTAGTTTTTTACTTATAAAGTATCTTATCAATAAGTCATATTAAATAACTTCTAGTTTATAAACTAAGATAATTTACCTTATAGTCATATTAAATAACTTATCAAAAAGTTAGTTTATAAACTAAGATAATTTTCCTTATAGTCTTACAAACATTAAATTGCAATAAACTAACAAATAAATTAGTTTATACATGTCAAACACAATGAAAATAAGAATAATTAAATCATTATCCGAGAAAAAAACATAAACTTTATAACGCTTCATGAATCATAACTACTCAAAAAGTGTTGTTCGTAAAATAAATAATGCTAGTGGCGAACTCTATGTAACGCCCATTACGATATAAAACTTATGTTTCATGGATTCATGACAGTAAAAAAAAAAATTTAAAAAGTTGCGGCGACTTTTTAACCTCCCCAATTTGCACATAACACAAAGCCACAAATAATGGCATATGGTGATTTTCTTAGTATCTATCCAACATTCCAAATCCATCGTATCTATTTTTCGTTTTATCTGTCCTCTAAGAGATTAACCTTGGTGTATTATTTCGATTTCAACATGTTTTTAATCTAATAAATTACCTTGGCACATATTTGGACATACTATAATGTTGTAATGTAAAAACGATATTGCAAAACAATACAAATATGCTAGACGGATGGATCCTACAATTGCTTTTAACATCTCATATGTTCCGTGCATGGAAACTTTAAACGAAATGCTACAAAAACACATGCCCATCATCGTTTATATATGTTATGTAAATATATATTCCCACTTACATTTAAATAATTTAATCCCCATGATAATAGAGAGAAAAAGACGTACGGAAATCTGGTTTGCATCATCACCAACTCATTTCTAAGATCTCCATCAATTATTGGACATTCAAAAGCAAAAACTCCAAACCTTTGAACCTTTTAGTTGGCATTGCGAACCTGGATATGTGTATATATATATATATATATATATATATATATATATATATATATATATATATATATATATATATATATATATATATATATATATATATATATATATATATACACACACACACACACACACACACACACATATATATATATATATATATATATATATATATATATATATATATATATATATATATATATATATATATATATATATATATATATATATATATATATATATATATATATATATATATATAATAGATGCAAATGAGAACCATTAAAAAATTGAGAACTAAAAAGAACTAATCTACACCACATATTATATATATATATATATATATATATATATATATATATATATATATATATATATATACATATATATACATATACATATATATATATATATATATATATATATATATATATATATATATATATATATATATATATATATATATATATATATATATATATATATATATATAATAGATGCAAATGAGAACCATTAAAAAATTGAGAACTAAAAAGAACTAATCTACACCACATATTACTTTATAATGGTTTGATCCAAGAGTTGTGAGGTGCGATCGTCTACAATACGTTCACGTTGGTTAACCCCTTATAATATATAACCCTTAATGAATTGCGTCAAGGGTCGAGATTGATTCTCACGGTTCTCAATTTTTAATGGTTTATATTCAGATTAAGTTGTGATTGGCTTAGACAATATATACTAATGATTTTGGTGATGTTTAGAATGAAAAATGTTATCGGAAAAAACGTTTTCCAATTCTTACAAATTTTAAAGTTCTCAAAATAACTTGACCATATATTATGGAATTAAAAAAAGATTTCAAAAATAAAGTTGTTTAGTTATCAAACTTTATTTACAAGGTACCAACTTAAAAAAGTTGGAAATGATATGATCCAAAATGGGATAATTAAAATTATTTATGATCCAAAAATATTACAATGTAATATTTTTATGATCCTTAATTTGTTATTATTCAAAAATATTATGATTTAAAAATATGATGATCATTAATCGTATATTTTATGACTCACAATTATACGATTCAAATAATTTTATATATATATATATATATATATATATATATATATATATATATATATATATATATATATATATATATATATATATATGTTCAATTGAGAACATTTAAACAGTTGAGAACGCGATGACAAATCGCAGTCATCTGTTGTTTTAGATCTACAACCACAATTAAGTAACAATTTTATAATTATTAATAAAGTTAATTTCAGTTATTTCAAATTAGAAATAACATAATGGTATTTGGGTAATTAATCATCCATCCTAATTTTATCAGCTCTTACAATCTCTCATTCCATTCCTCTCTCTCCCCTCTTTCTATAATTAACCTACGTGAGAGTTTCATCTTATTCGCTCTCATCTCGTCTCAGTTTTGACTAATTCTTTGAGTTTCCCGATCTTCCAATTCATCGGAGAGAAAGAAACAAGCCTACTCCACAGCCGACATCCTCTATCGATTCCAACAAAGAGATTGCATTGCTCATTTTTCTTTGTTGCTTCTTAAAATTCGGACGGAATTGTGATAAAGATCACATACATGATCGAGGGTCAAGGGTTCAGCTCATCTGCACAATTTAAGATCGATTTCTAGTTACAATTTATGGTATGAGGTCTAAATACAATTTATGGTATGAGATCTAAAAACAAAATTTCTGAATTTGTATTCATTAGTTGTTGATTTCTATTTTTTGAGGTCGTATTCATTGATGAATAATCAGATTACTTGTCGATTTCTATTTTTTGTATTCATTAATTAATAAACCATATTAGTTGTTGTTTTTCTATTTTACTAGTTAATCATTGATGATTAAAAAATTACGTGTTGATTTTTATTATTCTTAGTGTTCATTTATCAATAAACCATATTAGTTGCTATAATCATTAATCAATAACAGAAGTAATTTTTATTTTTTATTTTTTAGTTATAATCATTATTAGTCATTGATTTTTCGTTTTTCAGTTTTAATCATTAATGAATAACAAACGAAACTTTTTTAGTCTAATCATTAATGAATGGAACTATATTATAACTACAAGGTGTTATTAAGTAACCTTGAAGCTTTATGTTTTGAATAGGGATAACCTTAAAGTAAGAAAATAGACCTTAAAGCATGATGATGGAAAACCTTTGTTTATGTTATTCATTGATGGTTATATGAGTAGTTGTATGGGGTTGAGTCATCGATGATGTCCAATTGTATTTATTGATGATTACATATGTGTTAGTCATTGATGATTATATGATGTTCATTTGTTGGTGATTATATGTGAGAAACCAATTGTTTATATTCTGTTCATTTATGCTACTATATTGGATTACAGTTGTATTCATCACCGATGATCGAGTGAGAAACCAATCATTTATGCTACTATGTTGGATTACAATTGTATTCATTTTTTATTTACTATTCATTTGTGATTTACATGTACAGATGTATGATGTTCAGTTGTATTCATTAATAATTATATATGTTACTTGTGCAGATGTATGATGTTCAACTGTATTCAGTAATGATTATGTGTGTTATTTATTAATGATTATATATATAAATGTATAACTTTCAGTTGTATCCATTAATGATTATATATGTTACTGATTGATGGTTATATGGGCAGTTATATTAGGTTGAACCAGATTAGGAACATGGTTCTCAAAGTTTCCAGATTGCACAAAAGTGGCATACGTACAAGAAGGAGCAAACACAAGCAGAACTAGAAGATGTTGGGGGCATTTTCTCTATGTTGTGTTGTATTTATTTATGATTATAAAAAAATACAAATATTACGATTAATGGATAAAAAAAGAAAAACATTTCAAAAATTCATATTAAATGATAAATTTTCTAATTTTTGATGATTAAAAAATTGGAATTTATATATTCTAAAAATTCGGGAAAAATCATTAAATTCGATTACATCTCACTATTTTAGAAATTAGTTAATTATCTTGATTATCCATATTTTGATACATTGTAAAATTCCATTTATGTCATTATAAAATGATTGACTCAGATTTGTCCTTGCGTTCTCAACATTTTAAGGGTTCTCAATTGAACCTCTCCTTACTTATATATATATATATATATATATATATATATATATATATATATATATATATATATATATATATATATATATATATATATATATATATATATATATATATATATATATATATATATATATATATATATAGGAATGAGTTCAAATGAGAACCACTAAAATGTTAAGAACCGTGAGAACCGATATTCACACATTAAGAATCATGTTTTTTTTTTCGTTTTTTCGTTTTTTTCACACTTGTTTATTATGTGAAAATACATCAAATTTAATAAATTTTCTTATTTTTAATACGTTTTACAATATTCACAATATAATAAAATTTCTAGTTATTAAACTGTGAATACTATAATGTAAATTTTTATTCTTTGAACTTAGTTATAAATAAATTAAATTTGTTATATTAACTAAAAAAATTAAAAGGTGAAAGAAAGTATGATGTAATTACTTTTTAGATGAAAAGGAAAATTAGAAGAAAATAAGACGAAGTTATATCCCGCTTAAATGACAGAAAAACAAAAAATATGATAAAACCATATGCCTTACCTTAACGAAGCAAGACATTCTATAAATGAGAGGCAACATTTTACATTTGTTAAATATGTAATTTCATGCTACAATTTTTATAAATATGAAGGGGAGGATTGCTCCTCATAACCTTCTCTAGCCGTCACAAACTCACAACAACTCTCTTTCATTATTTGTATTTAACAGATGTTTTAGTTTAGATATAGAATTATAAACTAGATAACTACCCTCCTTGAAAATTATTATTATATTAATTCGTAAAATGGAGAATGATATATGTACTTTTTTAGACCCACTACTGTATATGTATATATGTATATGACAAAATTGCATATGGTGGTTGATTCAAAGCATGTATAATTTGAAGAAAGAAATCATGGCTAGTTGGAATCCACTTGTCCAGAATCAACCAAATTGCTTCCCATCTTCTTTTTAAATATAAAAAATGAAATCAATAATCCCTTTAAGGTATTTTCATTAAAATGGATTATTTTCTCATAAAGTATATTGTTTTCTTACAACATTACATTCCTAGATGTGAAATTTTATGGTTTGTGATTGATTGGGACTCATGTGTCTGTGCATATATCTAACTTAATATATTTAAAGTTTTAACCATTTGGTTAGCAAATCCTATGGCCTTGTTTGACAACTTCTTTGTCTATTTCTTGTATTTGCTTTTATGTATTTAAATCGGAGAAACTACAAAAGAAATCGATCGTTTATGTTTTGGGAAAAGGAAAATCAGTTTAGCAAAATGTGTATACTTTTTTTGAACGAAAAGCTTTATTAAGGAACTAGTAAAATAGTATGCATCAACATAATGAGGGTGTTATATGTTTTTTTTGGGTGAGTTCGAATATATCCAACGTAGTGAGGTGTTTAAATGTTTTTTTTTTTTTTTTTTATTGGAACTGAACCTTTTTGGTTTTGACGAGGTGGAGCATTTTGTGGCTATTACAGGGATTCGAGCGGAAAAACTCTCGTTTATTTACTTGGGGAATATTATTATTCATTTCAATTTTAGAAAATGAGTTGGAAATGGCGAGTTTTTTTTTTTTTTTTTTTTTTTTTTAAGAACGGCAAATCTAATATATCCTACTCTTAATCTACACCTAAAATCCACCTATGCCACAAACGAGGCTTGAACCCTCAACCTCAAGGAAGGAGGGCAACATCTGGCGAGTTAACTCCATTTTGTAAGGATGTGTGAGTTGGTAATTTATCTTTATAGAATCGATTTTCTAGATAGTTTTACTTACATAGATACAATGAGTGAACGGTATAAAATCGCTAGTTAGACAGTAATCAGTCGTTAAATTGGCATCGAATTGGCGTGGTAAACTAATATGTGGAATGAAAATTTTGCAATTTCAATGAATGGTTTGGTTTTATAAGAAGACTTTCATTTGAGTTATCAATATGATAAATAAATGGATTTAGCTGTTGGATAATATGGAAAATTTTACGATAAAGCATATCGATGATTATTTGTTGGTCGAAGAAAATGGTGAGACTAGATGGGACCGATTTGGTCCTAGAAAAGTAAATAACTAGTCTGGAGGATTTTGTCAGATAGACTCCCAACAAGATTGAACATTGTTATTAGAGGAGTGGATCGTTTTTTGATTGTAGGATCTTATTAAAATCGTAAGATTTTAAAATCAAGATCAAGAAAATGGTAAGCCTTTTCAATTGCTACAATGAAAACCATGAGGTTATTTTCAAACTACCTTATACCAACCAACCATTTTGTTCACCATCAAAGGGTCATCCAAAATTTGTCGAGTTTGAATGAATGTCGACTACTCGCTAATCATAACTTCATCACTTACCCTGCTTAACCAGTTAGTCAATACTATTGAAAAAATCTTGTAGTTGCAACCGATTACACTAATAGGGAGATGGTCTTTGATAAAATAAATGATCAACGAATAAAAGAGTAATTACACATTATTAGTTTTGTAGAATAATCCTGAAACTCTTTTACAAAATTAAAAACATCAAGTTCCAAAATTCCCTTAAATCATTTAAAGAAGGTAAGCGCATAGCCATCTATCCCATAAGATTTATTGCCCCCATAGCTCTAAACCTCTTTACTTATTTCCTCGATCGTATACGGCGCACCAAGGAATTCCCTACTAGTATCTAAAAACAAGTTTTAACACACCACCTAGCATCCTTGGTCTAGATACTACTATCTGAAAAGAGGTTTCAACACACCACCTAGCATCCTTAGTCTAGATACTACTGGTTCATCAAATTTGTTCTTGAAAAAGAGAAAAAAGTAGTATTAACCTTGGTTTGATTTATAATCTGATCTTTGTTATACATAACACCATAAATTTATAACATTGTACGTTTTTTATTGATCATTCCATGGAAAATTTTAAAAATTTTCAAATCATAAATATCCCCAACTTCTTTAAATCAACTGATTCTATCCCCCAACCTCCAAAGCATTCATAATCCCCCAATCTATGTGATCTCCTCCATCTATTTTTGAATAAGAATCTTACATTCTAAATCATATTTATAGGGAAAAAAACACACCAATCTTATTTGTGAGCATTTATGTTACATCCAAGTTTTTACAATCTTGTGGTTTGAATATGTGAAACTTATATAGGAATATGAAGAAATAATGAACATTTTATGTAAATGAGAATACATTATCGTAACTAAACATGTGGAGCTTGAAAAGTGAAAAACTATATAATAATAACATTAGCCAAAAGAAACCAAAATATTCCTTGATGAATCTGGAGAAAACTTGATAAGAAGCTCATTTGAAGGCTTGTATATATTTGAAAATGGAAAGTATGATGTCTTTATAATAAAGTAGCATTAATCGAGAGCGGTTGAGAATGAAATATATAGTTTGAAAAACTCAATGTATCAGATGATGTTGAGATGACACTGTTTGATTTATATAGTTTGTTTGAGGAATAAGTATATATTTAATGATAACATACAACTCAAATAGATGTTTTAACAAAGTATGATACTATAATGAGGAAGCTTCCATCTATACATGTTAATGACTTGTTGAGGTGTTTGAAACATCCCTAATCTTGACAAGGATAAATCATTTGAATAATATTAATAACATGAGAAGTTTTCATATATAATAAGTTTGAGGTACATGGGGGATGTGTTACTTAATTTGAAGGTTGGTACAAAATGATTTAGCATGGAAATCCATATCTCTTTGGCTTAGTTAGAGGGTTCACAATGATTTCGTAACTCCTCAGCAATCATGAGAATGTCATATATCTCTCAGGCTGTTGAGACACTTTACCAAATTTACGAATTTTTTGTGTTTGTCGTGGTGCCTCTGGAACAGTTTGTGGGGACTCATCACGCTGTTCATTAGTGCTTTCAGAAAGTGCTATATTTTTTGGTTTTTGAATTTCTTCAAGGTTTATGTTGCTCTCTCTTGCTTCTTGTAATAAGAAACTTACCTCTAGAAACTCAACACTCCAACCAATAAGCACTTTGTTTTTTGTAGAGTTGTAAAAGAAGTATACCATCGTCTTGTTTGGGTACCCTACAAAATACACGTATTGGTCATGGACTCCAGTTTGTTAAAAGTCTCACGTCTCATATGAGCCATACAACCCTAGACATTTAAGTAAGTCAATCTGGAGCTTGTGTATGTCATAACTCGTATAATGTCTTATTCACATTGTGGAAACCGTGCTAAGAATACGTAGTGTGCCCAAAAGCAATCAAATTTATAATTTATGGTTAAATTAAATACCTAATATTAATAAAAAAATCAAAAAGTATTTTAGGCATTTCACACGGGTTAGTCAACCACGTGCCCACGTGTACTGATATTGAAAACAAATATAAACTTAAGGATAACCAGTTAACCATATGATAAACAATTCTTACAGGATTGGCGTTGTTTTATGTAAACCGTAGGAAACGTTTTTGGAATTTACTGTATTTAATTTGAAAATAATACTAAATTTACTGTTTTAGTTTTTTCAGGTCTGTCTTTAAATAACAACTAGGTTGAGCCCGTGCTACGCACGGGCTGAGTTGAAACTTTATTCGTTCGTTAAAGATTCTGTCTTCAGATTCGTTAATATGTGGAACATAACTGCCAACTTCAAGATTTCCATTAGGAAAGGGGAAAGATTTCCATTTGCTGTTGTTGCTTTCTGAATTTATCTGGAACATAATATGTGGCTCAGGATCCACATTCCTTCTAATCCTGAAAATTAAAAAATCGTCACATTCTATATTTCCATGATACAAATATTGATATTAAAAAAACTTACAAAAATGTTGTGTTTATAAAAATCCAAGAATCACTATAAAAAAAGAAGAAACACAAACCAGTTGTCAGCAGCCCATTTGCAACCGTCGGTATCTATTACATGCAAACTATAAGCATACCTTGATTTTGAGGATTGATTTTCAAAGCTGTAACAAAATTAAGTATAAGAAAACAACACAATTATTATTTTAACTTTTAAGTAACATGAATAAGCACCAAAGAGCCTGCTTTCACTTCAATGGAAACAAAATCTTTTTGGTCATAAAAAGGTGAAGGCTTGTCGAAGTGTACACCTTTATCATCTGTATAAACACCAAATAGGCCAGTGTATTTATAGTTAGTGTTGAAAGCCATCATGCTTTCAGCAAGTTCACTAATTCCCACCAATTGAGCAAGCTGTGAGCTCTTCATAATTTCCAAAAATGTTTAAAAATATTTTAATTATATAAAAAGAATAATATTTTGATTAAATAAAAAAAATACAAACCCCATATGTTTCCCAGCTGCTGCACTTTTGTTCCATGATCCAAGCATAGCTTGAATCACCATTAAAGCAATAGAATCAGGATCTGTCCATGAGGCTCCATTAAAGGCCATAGCAAATTAAGCAATTGACATATTGTAACACCCGACTTTCAATATAAATATACCCATTTATTTTCCACACTTTAAAACATATTTTATTCAACAAAATATTATACAGGGTATATATTACAAGAAAAAGGTACAAGTGGTATCTCCCCAAAGCCGGGCTGCTACGGTCATCAGTTCTAACCCCGAATTAGATCCTTCCCTTTAGTAGGGTCTACAGCACCTGCACAGTTAGTATCAACAAGGATGAGCTTTACAAGCTCAATGAATAATCGATAAGCGTTACAAAAAAATACACAACATAGAATTTTCAGCTTCCACATCATATCATGGTTCCCAGCAATATCGAGTCCTAAGGACTCAGTGTGCATCCCCTGAGTGAGTGATAGAACTGCCGGCCGATTAAGCCATCACAACACTTGTATGTGGTCCCACCACAATTACTGCTTACACGATCGTCACAACGTATATATGTGGTCCCAACCACCAACAATAGTCAGTGGCCCCACAGGAAAGGTGGTCTCAACCACGAGTACCGAGTATGTGACCCCACGGTAAGGTGGTCCCAATCACATGAACCGGTAATGTGGCCCCACAGGAAAAGTAACACTTAGGTATCGATTACTCACCTGGTTGTTGACTAAAGCTTTTGTCTTTTTCTGCCTTGTATCCTCTTCCAACCTTGACTGTTATCACAGTACAAAATCTATCATTTATAAATCTTCCATTCACCCTTTTTAATATTTCCAAAATAACACTTCATGATTTATCAAGTAAAGAACGGCCAGGTAGAAGATTAGATGGGGTGGCAGGATCCTTTCAGCATTTTAGCCTTTCGGAAAATCCAACAACCAGATCCCATGTAACCGGCCTAGGCACCGTTCTCGTAAGTAAATCAATTAGCATTATTTCGGAACAAAGTCTCCATAGCCTGGGTTATCTCCCGGCTCGAACTTGGTTATTTGATATAAGTCAAAATGACTAGCAATCGTTCCCTTCATATTATATGCAAAATACTATTATAATTGTACTAAAGGTTTGGAACTTACTTTCCGTATGTCGAGACGACGATCGCTACCCGAACCTATTGATTTCCCTCTCTTATAGCACCTCTTCCTTACTAACACACTCCTCTATAGTATATAAGTGTTTAGTATTTGTTTTGCCCAAAAATGAGGCTTGGAGCTCCTATTTATAGGCCTCTGGACCCTCTTCGCGTCGCGACGGACCCCCGGTCGCGTCGTGACCATTACGTAAGCACTTACCTCATCGCGCACCTCTCAAGAAGCTTTTTCCAGGCCTCCCGTCGCGAGCACTATTCACGCCGCCGAGTTACTATTCTTTTTTTTTTTTTTGAAAATGGTCGTAACAAGTTCTTCCCCCCTTTATAAGATTCCGTCCCCGGAATCAAGCAAACAATTGGGGGTACTTTGCCCTCATTTCCTCTTCGGCTTCCCAAGTTACATCCGAGCCCTTGTGATACCGCCACTGTACTTTTACCATATTAATCTTCTTGTTCCGCAGCTGTCTCACCTTGCGGTCTAAAATCTTTTATGGCTGCTTCGGGTACCTCAGCTTTTCATCTATTTCAATTTTAGGTAAAGGCACTCGTTGGGACTCGTCAAACAGAGTCTTTCTCAAATGCGACACATGAAAGACGTTGTGAATGCCTCTTAACTCCTCGGGTAGCTCTAACCGATAGGCTACAGCTCCCACCCTTTGTAATACCCGGAACGGGCCAATAAAACGAGGACTCGGCTTACCTTTCTTTCCAAAACGAATCAGACCCTTCCACGGGGAAACCTTAAGCATCACCATATCGCCAACCTGAAACTCTATAGGTTTCAATCGACGATCAGCATACTGCTTTTGGTGGTTTTGAGCAACCTTCAAATGTTCTCGAATTTCTTGAATTTTCTCCTCGGTTTGAGCTACAATCTCGGGTCCAGCTAACGGCTTTTCCCCTAACTCTGTCCAACATGTCGTAGTACGACATGGTGCTCCATACAATGCCTCGTATGGCGCCATCTGAATGCTGGAATGATAGCTGTTATTATATGCGAATTCCACCAAAGGCAAGTGATCCTCCCAGCTTCCACCAAAATCTATAACACACGCACGAAGCATATCCTCTAATGTCTGAATAGTCCTTTCACTCTGTCCATCAGTCTGAGGATGGTAAGCAGTACTCATTAAAACTTTCGATCCAAACTGCTTTTGGAAGCTCTGCCAAAACCCAGACATAAATCGACTATCTCGGTCGGATATAATGGAGGATGGTACCCCGTGTCTACAGACTACTTCATCAATATAGATTCTGGCTAATTTGCTAACTTTATAATCTTCACGTATGGGTATGAACTGAGCGGATTTGGTCAGTCGATCCACGATCACCCATATTGCATCGTGTCCTCGTGGTGTCCGAGGAAGTTTTGTCACAAAGTCCATAGTGACCTTGACAACGCCTAGTGATATCAAGTATTTTAGGCGTTGTTGAGCCCTGTTCTTGGTAAAATTATATCAAATATGCATGGGTATTCTCACTTTTCGTGTCAGGACTTGTCTGGAGAAAAAGAACAGATACAGGGACTAAAAGTGTACAAAAAGGAAAAAGTATGGAAAGAATGCAAAATCAAGAGAAGACGTACGCGCGCCGCGGATTTATCTCCTGCACGACGCGGATGTAAGGCGGTGGAACACATTTAAATGACGAAAAAACGGGGAACGGATAAGTACGCGCGCCGCGGATTTCACATTTGCGCGGCGCGGTCATGGGAAATTTGCAACTATAAATAGAGGCATTTCCAGCCGAAAACCCTAGCAAAGACCTGGTGTAAACATCGACCTAGAAGCTCTTTGACTCAAGGATTCCATTTCAGAAGCTATAATTTGGTATTTTCATGTTTTAGATTTTATTTCATTTTAGTTAAACAGTTGTAAGCTTTGAGTTGAATCTTTGGGTGTGACAACCATTGAATTCTAGCTTAGGGTTCTGTTTTTAGTAGTTTTGGTTACTGATTTGATGTTTGGATATTGGTTTGAGTGAATGAAATCATTCGGTTACCTTAAATATTGATTTTTCGGTATTTCGGATGCTTGTTGAAGTTTTGATTGTTTGATTGTGATTGGATTTTGTTTGTGGCTTGGTTAGGACGGTTTTCCTTTGCTGAAAACAGTAGCTAACTTGGTTATATTGAGCATTAAATCTTGGCTATTAACTGTCTCATAGAACTGTTAGTTATTAGCTAGTTTATGCTGTGCTTGGTTTTGCTAGTTTGAATGCCTTCAATTGCTCCTGATTCAGAGATGTACTTCTGAATTCAAAAAGTAACTAGGTCATTTGGACATAGCTAAGCTTGGCTTGGGTGTTGAATATTGTTCAAGGTAGAAAGATAGAAATTAGTTCCTCCGACTATAGCCGTGACACTATCAGTTGGTAATCTCTCATCTAGGCTAACCACGTAGCTCCTGTGGATCGACCCTAACTCCACTATACTAGTGAATGTTAGGTTATTTCTTATTTTTGACCGCATGACGACCTCTGCGTGCACGTCAAATTTTGGCGCCGTTGCCGGGGAGCTGTGAGCTTAGGTTAGGTGAGTTGTAGGACTTAGTTTCTGATTTTTTATGTTTGATTTTTGTTTGCTGATTTTTGGTATGTGTACATCCTTATGATGGGTGATTACATGTACCCGGATCAGTATTATGAAGATTATGAAAATCCGGCCGACACCTATTATGAGGATGATTCCTACAATGGATCATTCGATGACAATGGATGGCGGACCGAGGAGTCATCTCAGCTTGAGAATTCTGTAACTTGGGCCCAACTTTGGGTATTCATGTATAACAACTACCATGAGCAGAAGGACCAGGCTGAAGCTCTTGAAAAAGTGCAAGCTTCTTTAGATAAGTTAGAAGAATGTTGGAAATATTCGCCACCTTCGCCAGAACCGGAGGCGAGTGATTTTCATACCAATAATAATGTGTGTGAACTTGCATCACCTGAATATGTGATGGAAGGGCATACACCGTGGGAAAGTCAAGAGACCACCGAGAGGGTCGAAAATGATGTTGAGGAAGAGGTTGTAGGTGACAATGCTACCTCTGACTCAACAGCTTTTGATATTTTTGATGTTTTTGAAAATGTTAATAATGTTGATCTGGTGATGTGTGAACCCATACCATCACCGGACGATTTTATTGATGAGGATGTTGTGGAGGAGGCTGTAAGTGACAGTACAGACCCCAGCCCAATGACTCCCGAAATTGTTGAAGTTTTTGATATTATTGAGGAAGGGGGTGTAGATGACAATATTACCCCCGACCCTGTAATTTTTGAAAATTTTGAAAAATTTGAAAATAAGGATCTGATGATGGGCGACTTTGTACCACCATCAGATCAAATAAGCCACTCACTTTTGGTCCCGATCCACCTGTTGGACGATGATCAAGAAGTTGATGCCGATGAATTGATATTTGAAAACAATAAACATGATTTTATCACCACTCATGATCCATTCATGAATGGGAAATTAGATGTGATAAATACTATCGATGAGGACATATGGAAGCATCCTGATATGTTGCCTTTCAATCCTAGTCGATTGGAAAATCTTTACTGGCATTGTAAGCCAAAATTGCAAACTGAAGACGACACACAATATGTAAGCAACAAGCCAGGTACAACAAATCTACTGGAAGCGGCGCTGGGCGCGCTTCACGTCAAGCCAGTGATTTTGAAGAGATATACAAGGAAGGACCGAGCTTGGAGGTTCAAAGCTACTTCCAAGCACTCGCGGGAAATCATCGGGAGACAGCAGCAACTGGGCAGCAACAAGAGAACCAACAAGCCATTCGACCCAGGAAAGTTTAAGAAGCAGTGGGTCAACAAAGGGACGGTGGTAACTGAAAATCAGCGAAGGAAGAAGGCATACGATCCACCGTAGCTGTAGTAGGAGTAGTATGTCTGGCTGAAGACGTTAAACTTAGCGCTTGTTGGGAGGCAACCCATCGTTTCATAAGTAGGTTTAATATTTCTTAGGATTAATTTAGAAAATACATCAATCGTTTGCAGGTATTAGTGGTTTGAAGCAAGTGTGGGGTCGTGTGAAAAGGTTTTGAAATCTTCAAGACCGCGCCGCGTGTTTTGGAATTGCGCGACGCGGGTTCGAGACTCAACTCGATGCGCAGGGGTTGAATTAGCGACACGCGCGCCGCGGAAACGAGAAATGCGCGCCGCGGGAAACGATCAGACGGTTTTTGCCTTTATCCGGTGAGCCGCGGCTCACAACTCAAATCACACGACTCGGAGCTCTGGTGATCAAAAATTTCTTGCATTTTTTCTTGCTTATTGTGTTTCTACTACCGAGGTACGCTCTTTTAACTATCTATTAGCTGTTTAAACTAGTTATTAGGTAGTTAATTTTAGGGTTTTATTCCAAAAAGTTCAAAAACTTAGAATCACCAATGCTAGCCCATAGGGTGTTTGTTTTGCCAAATGGACACCCTAGATGAGCTAATCGGAACCTAGGCTACCTTGTGGTATCATTAAATTGAGAATTAGCAGGTTAAAATGGGGATTTGATCCCGGGTTTTCAAACAGGCGTACGCCGCGCCGCGCCCTTGCTCCTGGGCCGCGCCGCGGTGCGGTGGGGAAGGAAAAGGACTGATTTTGCAAAAATTTTTGTTTTGTGGCTATATTTTCTTTTGTAGATGATGTTCAGATTGGACCATGCCTTCCTTCAGTTTCCCGCAGAGCTTGACACTTCGGTGGAGTATACCTCGCGGAGGGACGCTTTGATTCATCGCCGGGTCCTTGAGGCGACGGTTATAGACCGAGACATCCTGAGGGACGCTGGGCTCTGGGGTGCGATTGAGCCATTCCTACATCGCACCTGGACCCACGAGGAGGCATCATTCACATGCCGTGGCTGGGACAGGATCATGGCCACGGACGAGGACGTGGTCTACACGGAGCTGCTATTGGAGTTCATCTCCACTGTCCATTTCGCTCCCAGGGCGGGAGACCCACGCTCCAGGATGGTACGTTTTCGCTTGGGAGGTGTGCACCGGGAGTGCAACCTCCGGGAGTTCGGGAGGCGCACAGGCATTTACACTCCAGCGGACCTCCAGCACCCTTTCTTCACCCGGTTCTTCGGGTCATGCACTCAGGGGGAGCCGGAGCGCCCTCCCAACATGGAGGTCTGGGCACCGCTGTCCAACGTCAGGTATGAGGCAGGGGCCTCGAGGGAGAGCCACTTACGTGATCCTCTTCATCGCCTCATGCACCGTATCGTCTCCACCTCCATCATGCATCGGGAGGGGGGCGAGAAGGTGTCGGGCGATGACATGACATTTTTGTGG
This sequence comes from Cichorium intybus, assembly GCA_023525715.1. NCBI lineage: Eukaryota > Viridiplantae > Streptophyta > Magnoliopsida > Asterales > Asteraceae > Cichorium > Cichorium intybus. Next base: position 29,152,723 of record CM042013.1, on the reverse strand, counting down.
GTTCTCCTCGACCCGTGCCGATTCCTCCATCTTCCCTTTGCCCTCGCAATCGCTTTCTCCACCCACGCGACCGGCGCCTCCTCCAGCAGCCCATTAGCCAGGGGGTACTTCATTACCCGCCTGGCCCGTTCGTATGGCATCCTTACTGCCCCAGTAGCTGCCTCTTTGACTGCTCTGCCTCCATCGCGCACTCCAGCACGCACTTTGGATAGGATGTTGCTCATTGAGCAGCAACGACCAGGGCAGTACATCCGGGCTCCGATCGAGCCTCCTCAGGCACCCCAGCCTGCATACGCCCAGCCCGGCAGGAGACGCCGGAGGCCAGAGCCGCCAGCACCAGAGCCTGTACAGCCGCAGCCACAGCAGGAGGACTCACCAGCCCTCAGCCGGCTGGAGGCCAGAGTCACGCGGATTGAGGGTCAGCTCACGAGAGTCTTGGACCAGCTCGAGTGGATTGGGGAGGTACTTATTCAGACTGCATCTGCGCAGGGTCAGCGCCCCCGACCATTCCCAGCCCGGTCTCACGATCATGAGGCGGGACCTTCCAGGCCGCCGGGTAGTGATTGATGTTTTCTTTTTCTTTTTCTTTCTTTTATTTTCTTTTTATATGTATAAACGTATGACACATCTATCTGTATATTATATTATTATTTTCTGTCATGTGTGTTTTAATTTATTTGTTAAGTGATGCATGATATATCAAATTGAGAGGGAGTTGTCTCAGACAAGTGTGGGGTCACCGTGCCCCCTCCACTTGTCTTGACCACCGGCGTGTCCTACTGTAGCGCTACAACTCCAGCATATGAATCGAGGATCTTTTTGTACGCATTATACCTGTGATATTGAGCACCAAGCAGTCCATCGTCCAAAAAGGGGTAACTCTTTCTCCCTTGCTTTGAAATAATTATTTTTGTACAACGGGGACGTTGTACGGTTTTAAGTGTGGGGTGTGGACGGTCGAAAGAGATATTTTTGAAATTTTTGCAGAACTGATCAATTTTTCAATTTTTAGCAATTTTTTTCAAAATTTTTAATGAATTGCAATTTTGAAATGAATGGTTTGTGATTGTGATAGCATCAGTATTTTTCAAGAAATACTGTTTAGTTGTGATCATGCTATTAATTAGTCAAATAAGTTGAGTTTTACGAGTTTAGAAGATTGAGCCGTTTTAGGATTGGAATTTAGGAAGGAAAAGTCAATCTGTGGCCTTTGTTGTTCGAGCCGGTAAGTCTAAAATGGGTGGGCCTTATGCACCTTACCACCTAAGATCGTCTGGTCTGGGATGGTATTTCTGAAAGCTCGCTACACGGACAACATCGAAAGTCATGGACAATTTCTTAATGGCCTTTAGAATCTGAACGAGTAAGTACACTATATTGTGGACAGAAAGTTTGTAATCAAGGGTTCTTTAGAAAGCCATGAATTCCAAAGAACAACTCAATTATGTTTTCACGAACTATTCCATTCTAACTCGAAGAGAAATAAGCTTTGAAACTAAACACATTCAAAAACTGTTCGATTCTCTATTACAATTTGTTAAAAACTCTCTTGCTTGGGGACAAGCAAGGCACAGGTGTGGGGTGTTTGACAACGCCTAGTGATATCAAGTATTTTAGGCGTTGTTGAGCCCTGTTCTTGGTAAAATTATATCAAATATGCATGGGTATTCTCACTTTTCGTGTCAGGACTTGTCTGGAGAAAAAGAACAGATACAGGGACTAAAAGTGTACAAAAAGGAAAAAGTATGGAAAGAATGCAAAATCAAGAGAAGACTTACGCACGCCGCGGATTTATCTCCTGCGCGACGCGGATGTAAGGCGGTGGAACACATTTAAATGACGAAAAAACGGGGAACGGATAAGTACGCGCGCCGCGGATTTCACATTTGCGCGGCGCGGTCACGGGAAATTTGCAACTATAAATAGAGGCATTTCCAGCCGAAAACCCTAACAAAGACCTGGTGTAAACATCGACCTAGAAGCTCTTTGACTCAAGGATTCCATTTCAGAAGCTATAATTTGGTATTTTCATGTTTTAGATTTTATTTCATTTTAGTTAAACAGTTGTAAGCTTTGAGTTGAATCTTTGGGTGTGACAACCATTGAATTCTAGCTTAGGGTTCTGTTTTTAGTAGTTTTGGTTACTGATTTGATGTTTGGATATTGGTTTGAGTGAATGAAATCATTCAGTTTCCTTAAATATTGATTTTTCGGTATTTCGGATGCTTGTTGAAGTTTTGATTGTTTGATTGTGATTGGATTTTGTTTGTGGCTTGGTTAGGACGGTTTTACTTTGCTGAAAACAGTAGCTAACTTGGTTATATTGAGCATTAAATCTTGGCTATTAACTGTCTCATAGAACTGTTAGTTATTAGCTAGTTTATGCTGTGCTTGGTTTTGCTAGTTTGAATGCCTTCAATTGCTCCTGATTCAGAGATGTACTTCTGAATTCAGAAAGTAACTAGGTCATTTGGACATAGCTAAGCTTGGCTTGGGTGTTGAATATTGTTCAAGGTAGAAAGATAGAAATTAGTTCCTCCGACTATAGCCGTGACACTATCAGTTGGTAATCTCTCATCTAGGCTAACCACGTAGCTCCTGTGGATCGACCCTGACTCCACTATACTAGTGAATGTTAGGTTATTTCTTATTTTTGACCGCATGACGACCTCTGCGTGCACGTCAGACCTCGTCCCACTTTTTCATTGGAACTGGTAGAGGCTGAATTTCTCCATACGGCTTTTGATGATTGGACTTTACTTGTAAGCACGTTTGGCACCGTTCCACATATCTTCCTATATCCCGCTTCATTCCCGGCCACCAATACATCGGTTTCAGTGTCCGGTACATCTTGGTGCTACCCGGGTGTATAGCATAACGAGAACAATGCGCATCCTCGAGGAGTAACTTCCGTGCCTCACCCTGCTTTGGCACCCATACTCGACCTTTAAAGGTCTTCAATCGCTGAGAATTTTCCTCGAGTTGGTTAATATAGCTAACCATGCGTTCATTTTTCACATGCTCCGCCCTCCCTGCTTCCTCTTGGGCTGTTCGAATCAGCTCAGGTAGCCGACTAACTATGCTCATACAAGCAGACACAACCCTAATGGGTCTCTCTTTTCGACTGAGAGCGTCTGCAACTACATTCGCCTTCCCTGGATGGTACAAAATCTCGCAGTCATAGTCTTTGAGTAAGTCCATCCATCTTTGCTGCCTCATGTTCAACTCCTTTTGATCGAACAAATATTTGAGACTCTTATGGTCCGTATAGATCTTGAACTTTACCCCGTATAGGTAGTGTCTCCACAACTTTAATGCTAATACTACGGCAGCTAGTTCAAGATCATGTACCGGGTATCTTTTCTCAGCTTCTTTCAATTGTCTGGATGCGTATGCAATCACCAGGCCCCTCTGCATTAAAACGCATCCCAGGCCCTTCCTAGAAGCGTCACTGTAAATCACAAAGTCTTCCCCACCTTGTGGTAATGCAAGTACTGGGGCTTCACACAGAGCTTGCTTCAGCTTCTGAAACGCAGCTTGCTGCTCCTCAGTCCATTCAAACTTCTCGCCCTTCTTAGTTAATTTAGTCAAAGGAGCTGCAATAGAGGAGAAGTTCTCTACAAATCTCCTGTAATATCCAGCTAGCCCAAGAAAACTGCGTATTTCTGATGGATTCCGCGGCGGCTCCCACTTCATTACAGCCTCGATCTTTGCAGGATCAACTTTAACACCTTCGCTGCTAATAACATGTCCCAGAAACTGAACTTCACGAAGCCAAAATTCACACTTTGAGAACTTAGCATACAGCTTCTCTTGACGGAGTAACTCCAAAACTTGACGTAGATGCGTCTCGTGCTCTTCCTGACTCCGGGAATAGATCAGTATATCATCAATGAACACGATAACAGAGGTATCAAGAAATGGACGACACACTCTGTTCATCAAGTCCATGAAAGCTGCAGGGGCATTGGTTAACCCAAACGGCATCACCAGGAACTCATAATGTCCGTAACGGGTACGGAAGGCAGTCTTCGGGATATCCGACTCCCGAATCTTCAGCTGATGATATCCCAATCTTAGATCAATCTTAGAGAAATAGGATGCACCCTGAAGCTGATCGAATAAATCATCGATCCTGGGCAGGGGGTATTTATTCTTTATGGTGATCTTGTTCAGTTCTCTATAGTCTATACACATTCGCATAGACCCGTCCTTCTTCTTCACAAACAGGATAGGTGCTCCCCAAGGTGAAGTACTCGGTCGAATGAATCCCCGATCGAGTAATTCCTGCAACTGCTTCCTCAACTCTGCCATTTCTGATGGTGCTAATCGATAAGGAGCACAGCAATAGGGGCTGCTCCTGGGACCAAATCGATAGTAAACTCTAGCTGCCGATCCGGAGGTAATCCCGGAAGCTCATCGGGAAAAACATCAGCAAACTCCTTTACAACTGCGACATCTTCAACGGATCGTTTGGTAGGCTCTGTCGAGACCACACATGCCATGTAAAATATTCCTTCTTTGTTGTTATGACGTCGTACTTTGGCAAAAGACACGACAGGCATCCTTGTACGTGGTCGTTCACCTTGAATTATTATTTGCGACCCGTCTGGTGCCAGAACTGCAATTCTTTTTCTTTTACAATCGACTTGAGCATCATTGGATGCTAACCAGTCCATTCCTACAATTACTTCAAATTCTCTGGTGGTGATCGGCTTCAGATCAATAGGGAAAATGGTCCCGTTAATCTCAAGCTGACACCCTGGCATCTGTTCAGAGACATATACATATCTACCATCTGCTACTTCTACCTCCAGTTCTTCATTCAACGGGGTTAAGGGTATCGAAATTTGGGGCATGAATGATGTGGATATAAAGGAGTCGGTGGCTCCAGGATCAAAGAATACATATGCAGGGATCGAGTTTAGTTTAAAAATACCTGTGATAACATCAGTCTTTTCCCGGGCCTCCTCAACGGTCATCTGGAATGCTCGGGAGACTACTGGTCCACCTCGTGTCTCCTTCCTTTCTCTTTCCTGCTCCTCCCGTGTCCTGTCTCGGGATCCTCCTGTCTTCAGCTGTGGACATTCTGATCGGATATGATCTTTGGCTCCACACTGGAAACATACTCAAGTGGTTTGGTTGCAATCTCGAGCATAGTGTCCTGTCTTCCCACACTTAAAACAATACAATGGTGAGGGACTAGTAGGACAATCTCCCGTATGCTTCCTCCGGCATTTGTCGCACCATTTGCCTTCATCCTTCCGAGTCTGACCCCGCGACCCAGATTCTGATTGTTGCGACTTCTTCTGAGAAATCCACGGACGTTCCTCAGCCTTTCTTTTTGCTTCTGCGACCCTCCTTTCACCTTGTTGGCGTTGCAGCTCCGCTTCACGTTCTACCGCCCGATCAACCACTTGCCGAAAGGTAGTCAGCTTGAGTGGCTGTACAACCTCTCGAATCCGGGTTTTCAATCCCCATACGTACTTGTCTATCTTTCTTTTCTCAGTATCAACCTCATGTTCACAAAATCTAGTTTTCTCCAAGAAATCCATAGTATATTCTTGCACAGAACGAGTCCCTTGTTCCAAATATAAGAACTCTTCTGTCAGCTTCTTCACTGCTACTTCGGAACAGTATTCTTCAGTAAATTTTGCTTTAAACTGTTCCCAGGTCAACATCTCAGCCAAACCGGAACCCAAAGTTCTACTAAAAACTTGCCACCAATATTGGGCATTCCCAGTGAAAAGGTTGGTGGCGAACTCCACCTTATCCGCCTCTTTACACTTGCTGATTCGGAAAACTTTCTCCGTGTGTATCAACCATTCCATCGCCTGTACGGGATTATCACCTCCCGTAAATTCCTTAGCCTTGCAACTAAGGAAATTCTTATATGTACACTTGGTTTTCCCTTCTGACGTTCCCTCAACACCTTTGCCTTTATCTGCCACGTGTACTCCACTTTCGGCATGTCCCTCGTCTCTGGGGGCTCCATCATGCACCTGCTTAGCAGTATCCTCCCTATGTGTCTCTACTATAGTGGGTAATAACTCCCGTACCACATCAGTAATGATAGCTCGTAAATCCGGCTGGTTCCTTGCTGCCTCTCCCGCCTCCCGGGGCACTGAGCCCTGTGATCGAGATCTGCCTCCCCTGGAAGCTCCCTGCCTAGCACCTCCTCGGCTCTAACCACTCCTGGTGTTTGCCATCTTCAAAGTTCAACAGAAATATTAGTCTCTTAATCAGATAACATAAATTATCCTTTTCCAATCCCAAATTCCACTATTTCCTAAGGTTCAAGTCTAGGTATCTACCCTATAGACACCTAATTCACTTAAACCTCGGCTCTGATACCAACTTGTAACACCCGACTTTCAATATAAATATACCCATTTATTTTCCACACTTTAAAACATATTTTATTCAACAAAATATTATACAGGGTATATATTACAAGAAAAAGGTACAAGTGGTATCTCCCCAAAGCCGGGCTGCTACGGTCATCAGTTCTAACCCCGAATTAGATCCTTCCCTTTAGTAGGGTCTACAGCACCTGCACAGTTAGTATCAACAAGGATGAGCTTTACAAGCTCAGTGAATAATCGATAAGCGTTACAAAAAAATACACAACATAGAATTTTCAGCTTCCACATCATATCATGGTTCCCAGCAATATCGAGTCCTAAGGACTCAGTGTGCATCCCCTGAGTGAGTGATAGAACTGCCGGCCGATTAAGCCATCACAACACTTGTATGTGGTCCCACCACAATTATTGCTTACACGATCGTCACAACGTATATATGTGGTCCCAACCACCAACAATAGTCAGTGGCCCCACAGGAAAGGTGGTCTCAACCACGAGTACCGAGTATGTGACCCCACGGTAAGGTGGTCCCAATCACATGAACCGGTAATGTGGCCCCACAGGAAAAGTAACACTTAGGTATCGATTACTCACCTGGTTGTTGACTAAAGCTTTTGTCTTTTTCTGCCTTGTATCCTCTTCCAACCTTGACTGTTATCACAGTACAAAATCTATCATTTATAAATCTTCCATTCACCCTTTTTAATAGTTCCAAAATAACACTTCATGATTTATCAAGTAAAGAACGGCCAGGTAGAAGATTAGATGGGGTGGCAGGATCCTTTCAGCATTTTAGCCTTTCGGAAAATCCAACAACCAGATCCCATGTAACCGGCCTAGGCACCGTTCTCGTAAGTAAATCAATTAGCATTATTTCGGAACAAAGTCTCCATAGCCTGGGTTATCTCCTGGCTCGAACTTGGTTATTTGATATAAGTCAAAATGACTAGCAATCGTTCCCTTCATATTATATGCAAAATACTATTATAATTGTACTAAAGGTTTGGAACTTACTTTCCGTATGTCGAGACGACGATCGCTACCCGAACCTATTGATTTCCCTCTCTTATAGCACCTCTTCCTTACTAACACACCCCTCTATAGTATATAAGTGTTTAGTATTTGTTTTGCCCAAAAATGAGGCTTAGAACTCCTATTTATAGGCCTCTGGACCCTCTTCGCGTCGCGACGGACCCCCGGTCGCGTCGTGACCATTACGTAAGCACTTACCTCATCGCGCACCTCTCTAGAAGCTTTTTCCAGGCCTCGCGTCGCGAGCACTATTCACGTCGCGTCGCGAGCACTATTCACGCCGCCGAGTTACTATTTATTTATTTATTTATTTATTTTTGAAAATGGTCGTTACACATATCATCATCCCTTATACGAACCTGATCATTTTATAGTTTTATAAAAAATTGTCTCATTTTCCAAATGTCAAGATTTCAAGACCCCAAAAGTTTAACAGAAATGACAAATCTCTGATCCAGTGAAGATTGCAGGTTCTTTTTATACCAATTGTGTTCCGGTCATGGGATTGGCTGATAAGGACAGCTACTTTAAAAACCACAATACTTGCAATATCAGTAGGCTTTACAATTTATTTTATTAACAGTACTGCAGAAACATATTTAATATACACATTAGAATGAATTCATGTTGTCAAAGGTTTTCTCACTGCTGTAGCGTATGTATAAGAAGCCATCTTCATCCTTAAATGATTCATAAACTGACTCTATCAGGCTAGCTGCAAAATACCATGTCATAAATATTAATGATTGATCTTGGGTATAAAAATAAAATTATTCCTAACAGGCAGATGATGATGCTTACATGTCTGAGGTAATGTGTTCTGCACAAATATGAATAAAGCCTTTCCAGGAGATAAATGGAGCCTGTAACTAAGTATGTGAATAAATTGCCCAATCGTCATGTCTCTGGGTACCAAATACCTGCAAATCTCAAAACTCACATCAGTATGTATATCTTGCCACTACCACCTATATAAAACCTAATTCTAATTTCGGGACGGAATGATTTTGCATGGAAACATTAGAAACTTGTATTGAAGAAAAAAAACATAGTTTTTCTTCTCCATCTCAAACAGGTCGGTTTTAGTATATCTTTCCACTACCACCTGCATAAAATAGCTTTCATTGTATAATAATAACTATCAATAACTTAAAACAAAAAGAGGTATATAATTATCCAACATCCTTTTTTACTACTATCAATCTTCGATGGGAAGATACACAAACACACATACTCATGCAAGTTATGGTTTCAAGAGACTTAGAAATTCGGTTTATACATTGAGAACCCCAATTATTGGAAAAATAAATTGCAAAGAAAGGGTACTTAGGTCGGGTCGTTAACGGGGGTTCAAACAATTAGCTGACCAGAAGTAAAATGGATACACCATGTATGCCGTAAACAATTTGATGTGGAATCGTAATAAAGTTGATCGATTCAACATAAACGTTAGAGATCCATATCAGAGAACTGAATAGGTAAATCATTAATTGGGAGTTGATTAATTATAGGGAGACGATCGGGATATCTGGCGACGATGTCTTCTGATTCCTGGCACCGCTCCTCTGCAATTTGCAAATTACGAATTAATCAGCCGATCAGATAGGAAACAATACAAGACAGAAAGCGGGAAGAAACGTACCAAATCAGTAAGTTTCCTTGAAAGCAGTAGATTTTCCCATTTCCACTCCACCTCCGATCCGGATTCCGATAGCTATCAACTGAAACTTGGTTTTTGGATAAAACAAAAAAAACCCAAACAAAGTATCGAAAAAAAAAGTGTCGGAAGGCAGAAGCTTACGTAATTCCACCATCAATGTCTCCATCGCCCCTCTCGAAATCAACCTTGTCGACCCTCCCAACAAAGAAACCGAGCAGGATCTTGGGTAGATTCAGCGTCTAAAACATACCTCAGACATGCTTTCACACACCATCAAAGAATCTTAAAATTCTAAGGAAGTTTTCTTCACAGTTTCCTACGATAGAAGGAAAAATCGATTGTGAGAGAGAAGACTAAGAATTACAATCTAACTGATAAAAAGGTTCCCCAAACCGCCTTCACACTGTCCCGCATCTTTCACGTCTCATTTGAAAACGTATACCCGCCCCTGCCTACCATGTCGGATTGCTCGGATCCCTCTTAATTCCCGGCCGCTGACAGAGAAAAGTTCCACCGGCGGAAAAGCTTGAAGCGGCTAGCGAATTCTTCTTCAAGGTAAGAATACATCGGGGAGGTAATCAAGAATCGAGAAGAGAAATGGCCACAGATGAGTGTGAGGAGAGATGAGTGTGAAGTGGGAAAGAATGAAGCCAACACGTAGAGAGCAGGTGGCGGATGAGGAGAAGAATCGAATACGAAACCTGGTGGAATATCATTCGTCAGAAAAACACACCCCCCTTAAAAACGGAAAACCCCCTACCCCCACCCCAAACCTTCTAGAACCCCTTGCATTTAATCTATATAATAATGTAACAACTTAACTTGCGTTAATTTTTAAAAGTGGGATAAACACACATGCCCTTTACACGACACACAAATTTAAGCGTACGTTGTAGATGTGACAATTGACATTGCATATTTTCATAAACATGGGCCCTTTTCTCGGATAATTGCTTCATGAACGTAATTAATTAAAGATAACAAATCAAAATTAAACAGATGACAATTTTTTTTTTTTTTGGCAATATGATTTGACAATCTATGTAGCAAAACATAAAACTATGATTTAAATGCCTACCTTGAATGCGTTTATGCATGTAGGAATTATTAAAATTCCTTCTATATGCATAAATATAAGACGTATGCAAAAAGAAGTTTTAGATATTAAATAGTTAAAATTACATAATTGATTTTTAACGTTTTATCTTTCATTTTAGTGATTTATTTAATAATAAATAAGATTCAGGATTCAAATGAATCATCCTATAAATAAATTAACTCATTTCGACCAATCTAAATACTTTTTTAATAGCTAATTTTATTGCATTAGCATCAATCACCGATTAGAAGGAGGGTGTTAGGGTTCACTTCCACTAAATACCAGCCAATTTATTGTATTTTTCATTATAACTTTTTATAATATTTAGGAGGTGTTTGGAATTGTTTTAAAAAAGAATTCATTGATTTATTGTCTTTTCAAAATCAAAAGTCAAAAAATATGTTTAACAAAGTTATAAGCTATTTTGAAAACTCATTTTCAGCAAAAGCTAATAACAAAAAAAAAAAAATAAAAAAAAAAATAGTGTTTCCTTCCTTACTTGTGAAAACTACTTATAACTTTTTGAAATAGAAAAGATCATACTACCCTTAAACCCCCTTCTAATATATACACATACCGTTTTTAGTCATTTTACATATATAAGTTAATCAAACACTTATTAAAAAAAATAACTTAACAACGTGTAACTTTTTTCTACCAAATAAACTAATCTAAATATATTTTAAAAAAAAATTATCACCACATAAATCATTAATTCCTTATATCCAAAAATACTTATTAACTTAAATAAGCAATCTCACACACCTCCTCACTTTAGTCATTGCAAAATAGGTTAATGATTGATTCAAATTTCCTACATGTATTGAAGAAAATGTCGAAATCATTGTTGAAAAATAGGGCAGGGCCCCGTTGTTGGAAGCTTGGTAAATGCGACAAAGTCAACCCAAACGTTCTCTATGGAAACTAAAATTGGGCCCATTGTCATGTGCCCAAACATGTTCTCCCATGTCAAATTGTCAATGATCTTTTAGTTGAAATTAGAAGGACCCCTTTTTCAAAAACTAGAAATTTAAGAAATTAAAAGTAATTTTTTCCATGATTGGAGATGTACTCACAATCGAGCACTTGGTACAACTTTTTGTAGCACCACTAACTTGAAGACAATCACATATCTATTTACAATCATTAATTGGTGATTGTTTGATCGGTGTTTTGTTTATAAAGATCACGGAACACTTATCAATTATCATTCATAGAGAATTTGTTTACAAAAATAGACTTTACGTACATGGTATATAGAAAATAATGTTTTGATCAAAATTACAAACCTACTACTAAAGTCAAAATTAAACAACGGGTAATATTATAAAATAATATTAAAAGTATCAAAAAGATTAGTTGAGGCACATCATGAGAGCGTGACTGAAATATTGGAGGAAACACTGATAGGAACTCGACACTTTGTCATTGTCCACACTCCACATTAATTGCTTTCAAAATTCAAGTAGATTAGTTACATACTTACATGTCATCTCCCTCCCCTTTTTACATTAAAAAACTAACCAATATTTTTCATTTTCATCAACAAATTTAGTTTCAAAAGATCAAAGATCGTTTCATTATAACTAAACCTACTCCTATACTACACTTTATGTCCCTGACGGGACTAGAACCCTCACCACTTAGTTTGATGGAGACATCTTGATACCGCTGAGCTATAAACTCTTTGGTATATAGGTCTCGATTGTTTAGCTATAAAAACACTTTAGTAAATGCGAGAGTATAGCAATTATGTCTGAAACATAAGATAAGTATTAAAGACTCAACATAACATATATAGTCTTCTAAATAACCAACAGATGCCACAGATCTTATGGTCCAGTGGCACAGGTATCTGTCCGGCCTCCTTGAGGTCTTGGGTTCAAATCCTATTAGGGGATTATGTGGGTTAGGATTAGGATTATGTGTAATAGTATTTGTCGGTTCAAATAATAATAATAATAATAACCAACACTAAAAAGAACATGAAGTGAAAAACTAAACAAAGACGGCATAGAAAAAACCGTTTTGCCCTAATTGAAATGTCTTGTTTATTTTTTTCATTGAAAATCCCACATAACTATGTGAACTAGGCAACCATTGAACAAAATTGCTTTTTGTTGGTTTTTAGTAAAGGATTTGGGACACTATTGGGTTTCTGATCACCTACAATCAAAGGGAGACTTATGAATTTTGAAGGGATTCTATATTGGGTTTTTAGAATTTAATTTTGTTTGCGCTGTTTTCTTATTAGTTCTGTTGTAGTTCCTCGTGTCTGGCCATAATAGATAAAACTATAGGCATTGGTGTGTGATCACATGGGTTTTATTTTAGATCGTTGTGTAGGATTATTATTTAGATATAATATGTCAATATCCATGTGATTTATACTTTCGAAAACTTTGTTGTTATTGTTGTTATAATTTTAGTTAGACTTGAGCAATTCGATAGAAGTTTAATGAAGAATTTCTAATCGATTAATTGACTCAGTAATCATTTTAATTAGTTTAAGTAGCCAGTAGTGACTCCATTTTTAATATCTTGACGTTGTATTGTGTAATTATTTGGCACAATATAAAGATTGACGAAATTCCTTGTTTACACGTGGCTAGGTCGCTGATTGAGAAGAACTACCGCTGAGATGTCTCAGATAGACAGAGAGGGTTGGTCCCCGTATTTCGTGTTTAAGATGCTTTAGGACTAGTTGCATTTGGTTTGTTGGATTTCAAAGGAATTGGAATCTAATTCCTTTGAATTCCTGTGTTTGGTTCAAGTTCTGGTCGAAAGAATTAGAATTCAATTCCATTAAAATGAGAAAATTGAATTTATTATGTTGATGGAAGAATTGAAATGCAATGAATAAGGTAATTTTCAAGATTAGCGTTATATCAATCTTATTATCTTTCAAATTGAAACCCTCAACCACCATCCACCAACACCACCACCACCTACTGCCGCCGCCACTGCCACCACTGTCACTACCACCATTGTCACTACCACCACCGACACCACCCACTATCATCCGCCACCACCCACTGCCACCACTACCCCCCACCACCTACCACTATCACCACCACCTCCGTCGCTGCCACCATTACCCACCACTACCGCCGCCCACCGCCACCGCTAGCACCACCTACCACCACCGTCACCACCCACCATCACCGCCAACACCACAACCACCCACCACCACTATCACCCACCGCCACCACCACCACCACCCACCACTGTCACCCACCATCACTACCGCCACCACCTACCAACCATCACCACCACCGCCACCTATCACCACCACCATCATCGTCACCCACCACTACCGGCACCGCTACCACCTGTCAGTACTGCTACCACCATCACCGCCCGCCATCACCGCCACCACCACCACCACCCACCACCACGCCACCACCCACCACCATCACCTAGCACCACCACTACCATCATTGCCATTACCACTACCTACCACTGTCACCCACCACAATTACCGTAACCACACACCGCCACCACCACCCACTCCCAAAGTAAAATTATGTAAAAAAACAAGAAGGACAAAATATGAAATTGGATTCCAATTCCATTTCCTACCTACCAACCACCCATCGCCACCACCACCCACTCCCACACACCGCCACCACACCGCCACCACCACCCACTTCCATTTTTTATTGACAGAATATGAAATTGGATTCCAATTCCATTTCCTACCTACCAACCAAATAAAATATGGAATTTGATTCAAATTCCTGACAGATTCCAATTCCTGACAGATTCCAATTCCTTGGTAGATTTTATTTCCTTCAAAACTTTCTGCGAATCAAACGCCACATAAGTGTATGTGATGGTTTATGATAGTTTGGTGTTCTATAAGTTCTTTAATACGACTCATGCCTAATTACAAGTTTCCCGTTTGATAACTTTGTAGCGAGTTAGGTCTATTTGAAGATATATATAATTTAGATATTGACATAACGCTCATATAGGTATGCTAAATGGTTGTTCCCGGTAACCGGCCGCATCGGCCCCTTCGTTGCCGTCAGCATTTGGTACTCTCTCGATAGCTTCAATAGTTCCAATAACATTTAAAAGTGTAATTTCATCATCTAAAACGAAAAAGTCACATATTGCATGAGCTTCAAGTAGGAATATTAGTTAACAATACGAGAGATCTTTCAATCTAAAATAGATACATGATTACCTTTGTCTACCATTATTTACATTTAAAAAAGTCTTCAATCTTTTATTTATTTCCTCATCTATAGCTTTCACTAGCACTTTACTATTCACTTGTACCACAAAAAATACATTAGACTAGGAAGTATATCGAGTAACATAGAGTTAGATACATTACCCATATTTCTTCATCATGGATAATATGTTCCTCATGGATATCATTTATGTTGAATATTCAAGTTTTCTTCGAAACATATATGTTGAACAATTAAGTTCACATCGAAAACATGTTTAGTTGACAATTAAGTTCTCATTGAAATCATTTATAGTGGATGTTAAGATCTCATTAAAATCATTTATAATGAACAATTAAGTTTTCACTAAAATCATCTATAGTAACAATTGAGTTAGTTTTTCTTCAAATCATCAATAGTAACAATTTGTTTTCATTCAAATCATCTATAGTAACAATTAATTTTTTCATTGTATTCATGGTCAACCAAACAACTGAAATGGCTACATGGGTAATATACAATATGTACTCACCTTAATTACAAAGGTTGTTACTAAAATATGTTCCTTCAACATCAGGAAGATGAAAATTTATCGATACCTTAGTAAAGTCCATGGAACATGTAAAATTTCCTTGGATATTTACACAAACATGTAAATGCATCTGTATACACACTTTGTGCAAAACTCTCAAAATTTCCCCATAACTTCTTCTATTTCCATCACATTACATGTATAATGATTTTAAATGATGCAAAATGAATCTAATTTATTGTAAACGGTGTTCAAACACATAAGTTTCTTAATACCTCAGCCGAGTACATGATACACGTAAAATTGTCCTTGACATATACATAACCATGTTAATGCACCTAGGCACACACTTCCTGCAAAAATCTCAAAAAAACCCATTACTTCATATATTTCCATCAAATCATCTATGTAATATCTTTTACTGAAAGAACTCCAAAAAATCGATCCATGCACTTCAATTTGATGACTTCCCCTATAAGTGAACAGTTTCCTTCTTATCATTCTCTAAATACGTATCAATCAAATGAAGGACGTCAAACCCTAGAGGTTAAAATCACTTATAAGAATCTCTCGTGGCCCCTCAACTTAGGATACATTCTAAACTCACCAAGGATGTGGATTTACTCACATTAAAGGTCTTAGAATTACCTTTTAGACCACCACTTCCTACAATTTTGAATTTGAAGTTCGAATAAAAGAAGTGGTATTAAGTAAAAGTTGCATACCATTTGTTTCTTCTTTAAATGTCACCAACATCAATATTCTTGAAAAACATCTATATTAATACTTCTAAAATTAATCATAATAATATTTTATTATTGAAATCTTTTATCCCTAAATGTTGGTTGTTACATTTTAGTATATTAGTTAAAAAGATTATTTTAACTGACTATCTAGTGAAATGTGTTGTCAAATCTTGTAGACCACCATTGAAAATTTAGGAATCATATGATAATAATTTCATGTAAAAAAATCCATGATCAAATGTTTAATTCATTTTTGATGTTTTTTGCCCGAGCTACTCGATTAGATTATATGATGCAAAATTATGTAATAAGCGACCCTTGTACTATCTCTAAGAATATATATATATATATATATATATATATATATATATATATATATATATATATATATATATATATATATATATATATATATATATATATATATATATATATATATATATATATATATATATATTTCACACAATCTATCTAAATAAAATATTTTGTAACTAGGAGATGGTGTTCAAATTTATTTTTTAGGTTAGAGATTAGTGTATGTTAGTATGATCGTTTAATTGAAAAACACATTCTATATGTCAGAATATGTTAATAAGTCTTTATTTGTCAAGATCTAATTAGATTACCCTTGAGGATAGAATATACTTGTCGTGTTAATGGTAGTATATTGTACCTACCATGATACTTGATATCATATTGGAAATTCCTTATGGTATAGGTGGCATAAAAGATTTGATTATTTCTTTGGGGCAGGTGACCTTCCTCTCTACATGTTGACAAATTTTGATAGCAGAAAGGTTGTCGAATTTATAGAAACAACATTTTATTAAGAATTTTCCTTCTTAGTGAGTGTTATTTGTTGTCCCAAAAATAGAGTAACTTTCTATACAAGGTTTAAATGTGTTCTTCAACCCATGAAGTTAATCCTGGTGTAATTTTATTATGTAGTTCAAAGTTAGTTATAAATAAAACTTTTTAAAACTATATTATATCTTGAGCTGATGAGGTATATGTGTTTGTGTCGTATTCAACAGCTACAACAAAACTCTATCCTTCTGGGACCAACAATTTGTATCAAAGCAGATTTGAATTCATTTCAATGATCCATCTTTATTCATATATTGGATAAATTCTCCTGACTGTTTCATATAACCAAATCCTTAAAAATGCTTATTTTGTGGGTAATCATTTTCTTGTGTCTTAGATAACACTTGTTTTATATCTTCACACCCGTGATAGTTCCATGAGCAAATTTTGACATAATGTCCATATGAACCTACCTTTGTGCTCATAACCGGATTTCATATTGTACACAAACAAAACATCTACACCATTGGAATAATGAATATAGACATGTTTTTGACTTGGACATAATTTTCAGATAACTATATATAGGAAAATATCTCACAATAAAATTCTATCCACATGCAATTATATCTAAATAAGTCATTAAGTCATTAAAAAATAAAAGTTGATGGAAGAAGACGGAGAGTCATCATTTCAAGAAGAGATGTGTAGTATGGAAAACTAGGTAAAATAAAAAAGATAATCATAGTTGAAAAGTGTCTTTATCATATTACATCTATTTCTTGTGATATAAGTTCTAAATGGTACTTAGATAGTGGTTGTTTCATACGTATGAATATATCTAGTCATATTTCATCACAATATGTCAAAGAAATACATCCTTTTGTCACATTTTGACATTAAAAAAATGTATCAATAAAGGATATGTGATCATTAACCCAAGAAAAGGTATCAATTTGAAGGTTTATTGTGTCCAAGTACTTAAGAACACTTTAGTTTCCATTAGTTAGTTATATGATGTTGTCTTTAATGTTAATTTTAACAAAGTAGGTGTGACACCCCATTTCTACTGTTTGCAAATACTATGGTTTTTCGTATAAATACATGAATACAAAAATACGATTTATCAAAAACCAATAATTTAAATGCTTAAAACAGTGGGTGTACAAATTCATATCAAGGTAACCATAGTAAGCAAGAAAGGATTTAACCTTGAGTCCAATATAGGAGCTAACTTAAGCTCCACTCCAGCTAAACTTCATCCCATTGATAGCAACTTATTTTAACCTGGAATACATGGCAAAAACATAGAATACGTAAGACAAAAATTGTCTCGTGAGTTACATGAGTTTTAGACTCAAACCTTTAACTTCTTTTCCAATCTTTATATAAAACTTATGACATAAAACATTTTTCAAAGTTTTAAAATATTATCATACCATAGCTCTTTATTCCTTTTAAAAATCATTACATATCATACCTTGCATAATTATCTTCTTTCAAAACTTTATAATAGCAACATAATATAACTCTTTACTTTTTGAAAATCACTTCATAATATGCTTTGCAAAAATAACATCTTTCTTACTTTCTTTGACTGGTTTTATAAGCTTGGTGGATTTTTATACTTAGGGCTTTAATCACAATAAGTGATACCCCAAGTCTCTATGGCTAGAAAGAACGGATCAATCCTCACCATAGAAGTGCTGAGGCGATCTACTTCGCGATGGGGATTTTCCCCAGTAGACCCCTTACCTAACCCGGGTAGGTTGGAACATAGTTCCCTTACTAACGCTGCTTGCTACAATTACCAGTCATACAAAATACTTACTGCTTGCTTGAACATTTCTCATATACATATAACTTGTGGCTAGGTGCCAAACTACATCACTTTATGTCTTATGGCTAGATGCCAAATACATAACTTTCATTTTACATAAACCATATGTTTAAAACATGTCTTTATAACATTTTAGGCTTAATGCCAAATCATACTTTCCAAACATCTTGTGGCTATACGCCTTTTCATACTTGAAAACATATACAATTTGTAACCAAAACATACTTCTTAAACATATTGTGGCTATATGCCTATCCATACTTCCAAACATGTATAACTTGTATTCAAAATATACTTTCACATAATTGGTTCATCGACCAAAACATACTTTCACATAATTGGCTCATAGACCAAAACATACTTTCAAATATAGTATTATACTTTCACAAACAAGTTAGAAATAATACCATTGCATATAATTTCACATATAGAAATTTTATAAGAAATCTTAAAAATACTTACTTGCCATGTACCCCATAATGGGTAAAAATACTACATGTACTCACCTCATGTGTTGCTAGGAGACTGACTACACGTTCCTTGTATTTATACTCTTTTGAACCAATAATCACTTTGCATGAACCTATATTTAACATATTATACATTAAAATTCATGCTAACTGACTCTACAACTCCTTAGAGTCCTTATTATACCAATATAGGTCATAACAAGTCTATAACTTTTAAATGACCAACTTTAGTTAAATCGTATTTTATACGTATTTTACTACAGTACCCTCGAGGGGTCGTATTTCGGTTCCGACAATTTTCCACGAAGTTTTGGTCCATAATAGACATATGTTTAAAATTTGGGGTCAAACGGACAAGTATAAGACCAAAAACTCAAAATCCATTTGGGCTTGGCAGGGGACTAATTGCAAAACTGCATTTTGCTTCTGGCACGGGATCGCGACCCGATCCTAAGGGGGATCGCGACCCGATCTCGTCTGGTGCGACCAGATGCTCCATTTTTATGCTACAAATTACCATTTTCCCTTATTAAGCCCTTAATTCACGTCTTAATCACTAATGTTTGTTCCAAGACCAAAACCATTCATTTACTTCAAGTTTTTAACCATAGAAATCATGGATTTCAATTATTTTTCAAACATTCACGTTTTTGCATTTTTTATTCAAAAAACGAAATTGTCCAATATTAAGCACTTCTACTGATTTATTTCAACAATTACCACATATGGAATTCATTAAAACCCCTTAGAATTAATTTGATCATTTAAAATTGATTTCTAAGGCTTTTGAACAAAATTCCAATTTTTCAACAATAGCAACATACTTTGATGATTTTAAGATATGTTCTTAATACTTGACTTAATTGGTTTAGGGTCATATCTAGGCCCTAAATACCAACTTACACTTAGTTTTTAAACTTCAAAAATCATCAAACCTT
Source organism: Cichorium intybus (assembly GCA_023525715.1). NCBI lineage: Eukaryota > Viridiplantae > Streptophyta > Magnoliopsida > Asterales > Asteraceae > Cichorium > Cichorium intybus. The sequence goes on along the minus strand of CM042013.1, from coordinate 29,133,053 downwards.
CTTTAAAATCTGAAAAATTCTTCCAAAAACACCATTTTTCACCAAAAATCGTTTTATGGAAATTTAAGGCTTGAAACTGATTTCTTACTTCGCTTATGACATTTTTGGCTTAACAGAATCATTAGAATCATATGAAATCAGTTCCAACTCATAAACCCATTTCTAGGGTTCATGGGTTAAAAACCCATTTCATCATCTTTGCATCAAAGCTTCAATTCCTTTGAATTAATAACTACTATATGTTTCTTTCACCTTTTCTAACACATTAGATTCATCAAAACCACCTAAACATACGAACCCGTGGCTTAGGGTTCTTGAGCAAAAAATCACCATTTCTTGATTTTTAACATATTCAACTACTAGAACATGTTAAATGGATGATTTTGAGCAAGATGAGTTCGTTGGAACTATAATCTCTTGAAAATCAGAAGTTAAGGTTCAACTCTCGTTCAAGATTTTAAGCTTAAAACAAAGAAACCTTACCTCTTGAAGCTTGGAAATCACAATTTCCAAGTGATATCTTCAAATCAAAGCTCCTTCTCCTCCCGAGCTCTCTCTCGTGTTCTCTGGCTTTATCTCTCATTCTCTCTAGACTCTTCTGAATTTATGAGGATTAATGAGATATTTTCTCATTTTTATATTTTCCATATTTACAGTTTTAGTCCCTGAACTTTCATTCCTTGGACTTTTGACACAAATATTAAATTTGGCAACATGAAGCTAAAATTCTTACATTTTTGGTCCAAACTAGAATTATACTTTTATAATAATTCTTGTATATGGTCAAATGACCAAATTACCCTTCTCATGGTAAAAGTAACCAAATTACCCTCTTTTACTAGAATTAACTTTCAATTACTTATCACCATTATTTGGTGTCAAAATTTTTATTTCATTACATATTAACTCCAAAAATCATATTTTCCTTACTTAAAAGTCATTTGGATGTCAAATGACCATTTTGCCCTTTTCTCATCATCTTTTTCCAAAATTTTGGTATTTTACCACATTTCTAAGTAATTTATTTTAAAACTTTCAAAATATTTTTGGTCTTTTCTTTACGTATTTTCTCGAATATAAATTCGAGATTTTTGGGTCGTTAGAGTAGGAGGAAAGGTTATTGAATTACTAGGAAATATTTTAGTATGACTTAAATAGATGGAGGTATATATATTTATAGATGTTGACTCTACAAACCAAAAGGTTGTAATATGTCCCTATAAAAATGTAACTCAGAGTTTCCATGCTATGGCATAAAAGGTCCTCTCATTTGAACTTTAAGAATATTTCAAGACTCTCTACCAATGATTTAGCATAAGGTTTTCCTAAAATCATGTTAATAAAAGACAATTATATACTCTGCATATGAAAACCAAAACAACAAAAAACACATTTCAAGTCAAAGTTGTTCTCATCAAGATTTAAATTGTTTCATTTACTTCATATGGATTTATGCTCCTATGCTTATCGTTAGTCTTATCATAAAATAGATTTTAGAGACCCCGCCCTAAAAACTTATATGAATAAAAGGCATAAGTCATATTCTCGATAATAAGAACAAACTCTAGAACAAAACAAAATTTACAAAAAAAAAAAGAAACATAATCCTTATAGAAGATCGTAGGACCATGATTACTGAATCACATCTTCCATTGCACTTTTGGGTTGAAGATTTTGTTTCATGCCATACACAATAATGATCAATAATTGTGAAAATACATATAAGAAGTTCAAAATAGAAAAAACTCAATATAAGCTACTTTCACATTGCCAATGACTTCCAGCCTAGCTGGTTCGAGGCACCCGGGCTATATATACATGTGGGTAGAGGTCTGGGGTTCAATCCCCGTCCAATGCACATGTGGGGGATTTTCCTGGTTCAGGCAATGCAGGGTGGAGGGGAAAAGCTCGTGGCTTCGGGCCGCGGCTAATGCCGACCCGGATTACCACGACTGAGTACGCTCAAGGTGTATTGTTCGTCGGTTCCAAAAAAAAAAGCTACTTTCACACATTCAACTTGTCCTTGTTTTATCTTAAACCAATGAGATCATCTGGAGAAGTTTGATTCTAAATTAGATGAAGGTAATTTATTTTGGGTACTTTATTATCTCAAAGCCTATAAAGTATTCAATAAAGTAATAAATTCGGTTTAAATAAACTATACATGTCACATTCGATGAATCTAGTGATTCATACGGAACAAAAGTAATCATCTAATAACATAATGGATAATTCCATTTTCAAATAAATAACTCTTGATCTTGCAAAAGGCACATCTAAACTCAAAGCACCAATCATTATTAGATAATATAATGTAACTAAGTTCCTTGGTCAATTTTCATTTTCCATCTCGTGATTTATAAGACCATGTTCATCTGCATCTATTCATCATAATTTAAATGAAGAAACTAAGCCATTTAATCCTAACAACTTAGAACCAACATACACTCAATTATATGATGTCATAGTTAATCCAATTATTCAATTTTGAACAATTTATTATCATCCAGTTTCACAAGTCATTAGAAATCAAAATGCCGGTGTAAGAAAAAAAGACATGTATCATCAAACTTTGTTTGTATGTAAATTTCATATCTATGATTGAACCCTTAAAATTTGAATAATAATTCTCTAATGCTCTTTAGATAAAGGTCGTGCAAGAACAACTAGAAGAGTTTAATAAAAAAATTTTGGATGTTTGTATCTAAACTGTACAACAAACAATAGTTGGAACAAAGTAAGTATTTGGAAATAAATTAATAAATGGAAATGCAATATTATAATGTAGTAATAACAAATGGAACTATATTAGAGTTTTTTTAATCTTGTTGAAAAATCTCATGGCATCTTCTACATTAATGCCTATAACAAATGGTGTTTTTAATGATTAGTTGAACTTGAAATTAAAGACATTCCTCATCTGGCTGCCTTAAGAATTCTAGTGAAAAACAGGGAAGCAGTCGTCATAGGATATCATCTAATGATTGTAGAGTCATTGAAAAAAGAAAGGATGATTTGAGAGACATGTAATTCTTTTAGATCAAAGAAGAGAATATTGAGGATGCTAAAAAGAAAAAAATTTACCGATTTTCTTTAAATGAGGTCATGTCTGTTTTCATAAACCGCACAAACCGCATGCACCAAACCGCACCGCATATGTGGAAATGCGGTTTGAGTTTTTTGGAAACCGCAGACCGCACCACAAAGGTCTTAAACCGCATTATGCGGTGCGGTTTGGTGCATGCGGTTTGTGCGGTTTAAATACGGTAAATTTCGTATTACACACACACACACACACACACACACACACACACACATATATATATATATATATATATATATATATATATATATATATATATATATATATATATATATATATATATATATATATATATATATATATATAGTGCGGTGCGGTGTAGTTTGAACCGCATTTTTGTGACTATAAACCGGAAACCGCACTGCGGAGTTTCAAAACTGCATTATAGGCAGTTTATGCGGTTTGTACGGTTTAATGCACACCTTTAATATAACTCTTGTGAATGTACTCATCTGTCACCTTGTTACATTTTTCACATAGGTTCTAAAGAACATGTATACTCATTTCGTTAAGGAAGTCTGTTACATAATACATTGTAAATAGTTGCTCAAGTGCTTTTAAAGTAGTATTGACAACATTTGCTGCATTCTAGCGAGTAACCCTGACGCGCCATCCTTCTTGAATTTGCTCTTAATATTCCACTCCCATCCTTGATTAATCACTATTAGTTCCCCACATATTTATGTTACAAGTCGCAACCGTAATATAATTTCGATCAAAAAAATACCCAATCTCACCCTCTACCAGAAAAGCTACCACAACATAACCCTAGTTTCACTTGAAGAGAGACAACATGTTTTCCATGACAAACTATATGATAATTGATCCTTGTACCATTTTTCAAAACATAAGTTTACATAATCTATATCTATAGCAGATTGTGTAATCATTAGATTGTGGCTATTCTGTCTTTTGCTTAGGTTAGAAGAAGAAGCACATGTAAGTCATATCATGACATTGAAAAACCAAAATTTTTATGTGATAATGTGTTAATAAGCCTTTATTTGTTTGATCATATTATCCTTGAGTATAGAAAACATCTCGTTGCTACCCGACATCGACCGATTCAAGCACATGTAGTCTTGACATCGACCAATTCAAATGCATGTAGTACACTTGGTCTTCCTTATATCCTTATAGAATGATATCAATGTCGTGGCACTAATACATGATGGTCACATAATAGGCCTTAACTGTACCTCGTGTGATAGTGCCATTAGATATGCAAACCTTGTTTTGCCATGGGACACTACGGATTTGATTTGAACTCTTAGACATGTAACTTTCCTCTCTACCTATATATAATTATATATTGACAAATCCTAAGAGTAGAAAGGTTGTAAGAGTTTTACAAAAAATATTCTATTGAGTATTTTTCATTCTTAATGATTTTTAAGCACTACAGATAAAAAAAATAAACTAGTTTTTATGCATAGTTTGAATGTATTTTTCATTCCTTAAGTTAATTCTCTACAACTACATTTTGTTAATTCAAAATAAATCTAAAAAAGACTTCGTAAACTCATGTCTATCTTGATATGATGAATTTTATGTTATTTTGTTTGGCCCCCCTCCCCTACTTTGACACACATACACTATCTCTATCTTTATGGGACCAACATATGTTTGTTAGTTAGAATTAAATGTTTGTTTTCTATTCAATCTTAGTTTAGTTCATTTATATTTAGAACTTGTTTATTTAATGTTGATACATTTAAACAAAATTGTGATTATTTGGGTTTAATATGTTTTATTCTTTAGTGGTTTATACAAAAGGGTTTCTTTATGCATCCCTCTAATTACTTTATGCATCCTTCTTTTTGATTTTTTTTTCTTTGTTTTTTCTTTAATTTGTTTTTTTTTGTCATTAAATTTTTTTGTTTTTTTTGTCATTTGTTGTCTTTTCATTTTGATTATTATTATTACATGATAACAATACATACATACATACATACATACATACATACATACATACCATTGTTATTAGATTAATAATAAATTAAATAATAGTAATAAAATATTATTTTTATTAACAATAAAATAATTAATAGTAAACGAAGTAATTTTTTACTAATTATTTGGTACATCAACTATGTCAATTAACTGAACATGCTAGCAGTTATAAAATAAGTGTCCGACATCTTCACAAACTTTTTTTGAGTAATCTTCGAAGTACATTAATAACTCTTAGTGTAAATCCGATTGAATTAATTAAAATTTACAAAATTGTTCTTACAATTTCACAATAATGGTTATTACTTTTAAACATTTTTAGATTTTTATGGAAACGAAAATTTGCCTACGCTTGAACCACTAGGTACCAGAACGTCACAATACCTATCAAATAGAATGTAAATACGTAACTGAGATATGCATCACAATTTTCGAGCAGTTTTGGTGGAGCATGCATACAGAAATGATATGCATAACGTTGAAATTTGGACAAGGACTTGAACGAGTTAACTTATGAGGAATCTGATGAGTATACAGACAACGACGTGGAAGAGAATTCAGATGACAAAGGTTCCGATGACGATTCGTATGACTCAGAGTGATATTTGTAATTAATTGCTTTTTTAATTGTCATTTGTAGTTTTAATTGTCATATTTTTTCTTTTCGCTTATGGTTATATTTTTTTAATTAATGAAGCCTTTTTATGAAATTTAATATTTATTATTTTAAATTTAATTAATTAAAATTTTTATTTAATTATTTTTTTAAAATGAAGGGCTGGTGAGGGCTATCTATTTTTTAGATTTAAGAAAATGAATGGTTGGTGGAGTGTGCTGTGACACCTATGTGACACTGATAATGTGAACAGTGAGTGTTGACCACTCCTCTTGGTCTTATAGGACAACAGTAGGTTGAACATACTTTTTCTTATTATTTTTTAACTACATAACAAAACTATAGAAATGGTCTTGTGGTTTGAACAAAAAAAAAAATTCATTTGCAAAATGGTCACTATTTCGCTAAAAAAATTTCATTTGCAAAATGGTCACTATTTCGCTGTTTTTGTTCCATTTTGGTCCTTCTGCTAACAACCATTAGCTTCCTTCCATTTCCTTCCCCACGTGTCCTGCAATCGAGGACAATTTTCTCATTTCACTATAGGGACTAAAATTTCAAGTCAACATTTTGTGGATTTTTGACTCTCGAAGCATGAACGCGAACGTATGGAAGCTTCTCACCATCCCTCTCATTTACGACATTTTTGCTCTTCATGAAAGTGCTTTAATTAGGGCTTAATTCAGAATCACCTATGCAGTGAATCAAAATCAATCGGTATTAAGTTTCACCAAATTGTGCATCAAATCGGAATCAAATATGGAATGAACGTTAATGTATCTGACTGCATAGGTGATGAATTGGTTATTGCTTCACCAAAACGTTGTCAAACATGTAAACTATACAATATAAAAGTACAATACCAATATGGACCGTTTCACAAACTAGAATACCAATATGGAACCATATCACAAAGTGCAATACCAATATAAAAGCATAATACCGATATGGAACCATTTCACAGACCAGAATACCAATATCGAAATATTTCACAAAGTAGCCCCTCCCATATCTTGTTGATCAACATCCAAACCTTGACTTGCCACCATCCTCTCTTATTGACCTTGACTGTTGGCTTGAGTAGCCTTCCTTTGTCCTATTAACCTGAACTTTCAACTATACAGGTCCTTAAGTTGTATTCACACATGTTATTAATCAATCATACTACCCATGTCATTCACAATTATAATCAATAGTCAATTCTAAAAGATTTACATAACAATTAATAAGATGAAACTGAGAAATTTACCTATAAATGGCATGTTGTATTCACCCAACTCTCTCATGCTTCTAACATGGGGAGTTATATTCAAAAAATGAAAGTGAGCTTATAGTTTGTTAACTTCAACAGTTATGAGTTTTAAGTAAGGAGTTGAGTGGTAAGCTTAAACGTAATAAAGATGTGATGCATGTAATGAAGATAAGTTATTAGAGAAATGCTTCCATTATTACTCTAATAACTTATCTTCACCGCACGTGTCACATCTGTATTATGTTTAAGCTTACCATACATCTCTTTTTTTTTATGAAAAAAATCATAATGTTTGATGTTAAGAAATCAAAAACTAGGCTAAATATTAGAACCGACCGGGTTTTTGCTAATCTCTAACTCATATTGAACCGGCCGGGTTTCTCAAGAACCCAACTGGACCGATGACCCGGAACCAGGTTGATCCCACGGTTGAAACAAAAAATTAGAATTTGATCTTCAAAAACTAGGCTAAAGAGTTGAAGGCTCGAAATTCTAATATTTGTCAACCATTTGTTCATCCTATAAAAAACTTGACAAAATATTTCTTTACCAAAAATATGAAATTACATTGTTTATGTTTTATAAATATATAACTATACTGGAAAATATAAAATATATGAATATTATGAAAACCAGGTTGGCATTATAGTTGAACCGGTTGACCCGTGACCTGATAAGCATACCAGATCAATTAAAAATCCAAACTTTAAAACATTGTTACGATGTCAAAATATTTAAAGTGATAGCACTTGCATATGGATTTTCCCGACTTTCCTTCTCTCGCTTTTTTTAGTTTGATTAAATATATGATAAATCATTAAGCTTGTCCTTACATACTCATACAATTACCAAAGTAGAGTTCCCCACACTCTTTATACTTTAAATACAACGTTTTCCTTTCTAATAAACAAAAGATGGTTTCAGCCACTAGGCACGGGTTCTATCCTCATTCCCTTCAAAATTCCCTTTTTTTCCAGCAAACTCCTCCCCCTTTCCTTTTATGTGATATCTTTTGTTTTGTATTTTTTTGGGTTTATTTTCTGCGCTATTATTTTTTAATTATTGTAAAAATATTATAACTTTTTAATGTATGTTTTTTTTAATTTAACTCATACCAATCTATTTCAATGTTTTTATAAAGCATAATCACAATATTATTTTCCTATTATTTATTCGTTAAAATTATTAAATAATATATAATTTCGTCTAAATTTTAAATATATTATGTGTTATCTATAATATTCCGCAGCAACGCACGTATGTATATCCCCTAGTTATCATATAAAAACAAAGAAAGTATGTTTTTATCAAGTATTGTAACAAGTGTAATCAATAACATTGATAATTATTATAGATCAACCGTTAAGACTTTTCTATCCAAATGTTCATTATTTTCCTTTTATATATTATTTACCTTATGTTTTCGGATCATAATTGCCTTATTAAAAGATAATCAGAAAGATAATTTTAACTTTTAACCAATTTGGTGGCTTGATTGAAGTAAATGAATAAGAAAGGTACCACGTGGGTCATGGACACAAGCCTAGAAATTAAAGCACAATAAGAAAACCAAAGATGTGGAAGATAATAAAACAAATTCTTCAAAGAAATCTTGTAAAAGAGATTAATGAAATCAAAACTTGTATGTTAAAACACAAATCAAATACACGCCATTCATTTTCCTAGGTTATATGCACATATTCATTTTCAAGTAAATTCGAATAGTAATATTGAATACGAAAAGAGGAATAAAAATTCTAGCTTTATGAGTCTTTAAGTGGGGATCTTGAGCCATAAAGTGCAAGAGACCCCAGGCTAAGTGGCTAATGCACAAATCACAATGGGACTAGGGTTAGATGGAGGGGACCCTCTACGGTGCACTCTGCAAGCTACAAATGTACAACACAGTTAAGCATCTGGGGTTTCCTTTGTTACCTGATTTCAAACATCTACCAGCTTTTTCTTCATAAATTCCTGTCTACTTCCGTTTCACTTCATTCATGTCGGGACCTACATACCCTCAATTTTTGTTATAGCACTTCATAATGATGTCATGTTCCTCATGCCCACAACCACAACTTTATTAATGATGCAATTAGAATGGTGCCTGGGAATCTTTACCATGAAAGCAAGATATCTGCACTATGAAAATGGATATCATGGTAAAAGGTGTTTGTGAGGGAGACATGTGGTTATTTTCAGTTTATCTATTATATGTATTATACAAGTGAATGATCTTATGTCGGTATATACATGAAGAGAAAAGGGTTAGATGATTGAAATCTTCATTGGTTCAGAAAGATAATTGTAAATAAATACAGAATAAATAATACATCAGTGAGCTGACATTACGACATATTAGAGTTCTCTAAGAAGGTTACGAATCTAACACGTTTCAGCGATCACATTTGTCACTCCGCTGATATTCTACTTCAGCACTAGAATGGGAGATAACACCTTGTATTTTTGAAGACTACGATATTAGATTGTCCCCTTGGAGCACACAATAACCAGACATTAATCGACCGGTGATGGGGCATCTGCCCTAATTAATATCAGAGCTCATGGTAAGAGTCAATGTGGGAGAGATATGTAACTGTAAACCATGATCAATAGTGCCACGAACATAAGAAGTAACTTAGTGCACCAAGATCTGCCATCGCAAACTCAAGGCTGATTTATGTAATAATCATGTTTTTTATTTTTTATTTACTAGCATGCTATTTTTTTATAAAATGTGGATATATGGTGGTGTTCATATGAAAGTGACACACATTTGCTGTAAAAGTTTGCTATTATGATAGAATGTTATGCTTTAAGTCTCATCTAATGTTTTTTTATATAATTTTTATGCTATTAATTCTACTAGTAATAGTCTAATATATAAATTCTACATATTATAGAAAACCGCTATACCGTCATTATACCATCGCGAGAACCGTTAAATTAAATATCGGTCTGTATACCGCAATTATAAATTTGACTGCGATAATTACATAGAACATTAGATGAGTAATTTTATCCATTTGACAAATACAAAAATATTAAAGTAATGTAATCAAATATAAATATTTATCTTGAGTGGTCTAGAAAGCAAAGAAAACTTCTAAACCTGATTTCAAAGAAATTTAAACTAAAGTTATTAACCGAAAGAGTTGTAGAATGAAAAATAATTGAAAACGTAGTTAATATGTTAGGATGTGAGAGACCTTATATATGTTTTTTATATAAAGGGAATATAAATAAGTGGACGGGTAATTCTAATGATATGAAACAAAGAAAAAATATTCAAATTAATATTGTAAAAGGCAGAATTATCATAAGCGATGTAAGACGATGATAGGATTATTCCGGTAAACAGACTTTAATGCTGCGTTTGGTATCTGGTAATCATGGCCGGAAAGGAAATGACCATTATCAGGGAATGAAATTAAACACGTTTGGTTACCTTATGGAAAGGAATAAGCCATTCATGATAGAATGTCATTCCCTTAAATAACGCGATTTTCATTCCTAGGCATATACTTGTTTTTTTTTTCATTCCCGGAAGGAATGAACCTATTTTACCGTTTTAACCCTTATTCCCCAATTAGATAACTGCTTCCTTTTTTCCCCCCTTTTCTTTCTTCTATAATCTCCTCTTATTTCTCGTCTCTTTCACTTGTATCTTCGTGCTTTTGTTTCTTTGTCTTCAATTGTATCAGCCATGGCAACGTATATATGTTTTAATTAATATCTATTTCTATCACCCTTCACGTAAATTAAATAGAGTCTGCACTGCATCAGCATGCATTTGATGTTTCTTTGTCTTCACCGATCTCAGCCATGGCGATCTTTCCCAACTGATCAAAGAAGGTGACGCAGAAATCATAAATGCCACCGTGGTTTATATTTCATGTGGGTCATGGGTGGAACCGTCAAAGTTATATTGAAGATTCGTATTGGAGTATGCATATAAATGGAGGGTAAACAAGTCTTTTTACAGATCTATACTATTCATACTGAATGTTTCAAAAAACTTAACCAAACAAGATCAAGTAATGGAATGATTCTTTCCTTTACCTCTTTCATTCCATTACCTAGTACAATCCATTCCATTATCATTCCTTTCCTTTCAACCAAACATACCCTAAGTTTTATGTGAGATCTCAATTAGGAAAAATATTTACTTCCGGTCGATACTTACCTTGTCATAAGCTTAACCTCTATTTGCTCGATCAATAAACATCAATAAGCAAAAGACGAGTGAGTGATAAATATGTCTTAGGGATAATGACTTGTAAGGGTAACGAACTTTTGAAATTGTTCACATTTGGTCACTGTACTTATTTTTTTGCTTGATTTACCCATGAACTTTTTAAAATTGTTCACACTATACCATTATGACCGGTGATAGAAGGTTTATCCTGATTTGGAATCCTACGTGACATCTTAGAAGACTTGGAAGGGTAACGAACTTCTAAAATTGTTCAAATTTGGTCACCGAACTTGTTTTTGTGCTTGATTTACCCTTGAATTTTTTAAAATTGTTCATATTATACCCTTATGCCCGATAATAGAAAGTTTGTGCTGATTTGACATCCAAACCCCAACTGAAGACCACTGGCCCTTATTTATGTCTCAGCTTTCTGATAAGGGTGCGCATATGGACTGGAAAAACCGAACCGAACTGAACCGAAAACCAACCGAAATCGAACCGAACTGGGACCGAATATACATATCCGTTCGGTTTATGGTTTTTAAAAAATGTTATTTTGGTTTCGGTCCGGTCCCCGGACCATGCTTATTCCTAACACTACTCTTGATCATGAAAAACCGAACTGAATCGAAAATCGAAATAACCAAACCGAACCAAAACCGAATATATATATTCGGTTCGGTCTTTGGTTTTTAAAAAACCATAATTCGGTGTCGATCCATTTCGGTTTCGGTTGGGTTCGGTTCAGTTTTCGGACCGAGCTCATCCCTACTTTCTGATGCCACGTCGGATGTCAAATCAGCACAAAGCTTCTATCATTGGTCATATGGTATAATATGAACAATTTTAAAAAGTTCATGAGTAAATCAAGCACAAAAATAAGTTCGGTGACCAAATGTGAACAATTTTAAAAATTCGTTACCCTTTCAAGTCTTGTAGGATGCCACGTAGGATTCCAAATAAGAATAAACCTTCTATCACCGGTCATAATGGTATAACGTGAACAATTTGAAAAAGTTCATGGGTAAACTAAGCACAAAAAAAAGTTTAGTGATCGAATGTGAATAATTTCAGAAGTTTGTTACCTTTACAAGTGATTATCCCAATGTCTTATAATAATGGGCTTTTTACGAGAATAACATTCACTATTGGGAGTTGGGACTTATGGAGTTGTGTTTAGATGAACTTGTTGCTGGAAATGGGCCTATAGCGACCCACACTTAAAGTCTAAAACTTTACAGTTCAAAGACTCAAAATCCCAAATATTGGGAACTATTTTTTTTCCAAAGTCCAAACTAATTATATATCCTAAAATGTTGCTTCTTCTTTTTTAGCCCTATTCTCCCTAACGAAATTTGAAACTTTTGAAGAAACATTAAAAACAAAAGGGGTGTGGACTGATTTCCCGATGAGCCGTAAACTTCTACAAGAACCTTTGTTTTGAGTATAACAAAGATTTCGACGTAAAACCTCTTCCTTAAAACCTAAAAGGTAGCAAAAGTTCAAATATATATTTATAAATGGCGCACACAACACACAATCGTTCCGCTAATTTGATGACCTTATGTGTTATTTTCGTTTTACATCTTATAATGCTGCCACTGGAACTCCCAATCCGCTTACAATCCAACCGCCATAGAATGTAGGGATTTCGCCCTCCCCGGATAGAAGACATGAAATTGAAGTAAGTGATGGACACATGTCTCTCTATGATTTTATTAAGAAATTTAGGTGAGGTTTCGAGGTTGTAACGAAGTTTATTTGAAGTGTTGAATAAGAAGTGAAAAACATTGAATCAAATGTTAAATATTTAATGAATATACTCAAGTATACCTGATTTTAACATTGTTCAATAATATATTGATTATATACCTACAAAAGAGTTGGGGGCTCATTCAAAATTTAGTTATAATAATATTCTAGAGTCATGTCATGAGATACGAAAAAATTGTGATAATATTGTCATATGATATGTGAAGCAAGAAATTCCATTTAAACATAAATAATCGAAAACTTTTATTTAGTGCTTACATTAATTTAATGAATGAATTACATGTTTGTCTGATAATATTGGATAATTCTTGTACATGTCATTTTATGTCATTTCATATTTTTCAGGTAATTTATCAACTAATACATCAAACATCATTTTGATCAGCTAATTTATTAGTTTGACAACTGATTTGTAGTTAATCTATCAAACACACTCTTACCAACTCTTTGGATAATTAGCCTAATCAACCTTTTTTTAGTGAGGTTCACACCGCAACACATTTGTCATTAATTAGATATATACGAGCATTGAGAGTAACAATAAAGACTCATAGTGGTTTTGCCGTTTTCTTAATTTTCACTAAACATTATTCATCTTCCTTTTATTCAACACATTATCCCAATGTTTAAAAGAAACAATCATAAGAAAACAAAAATCTGATGTATGTTTATCTTATTAACATACAAATAGTAAATTTGTTGTCTCGACGGATTATGCAAGTGGCCATGCTATAGAACATTTCTCCTTATTTGGCTATCGCCGCTAATTCGAGTCTTGCCATCTACAAGAAACAAGTTAAATTGAGGGTTTTGGGGGTTAGTGGTTTCAAGAGATTGAAAAAAAAAAAAAAACAAAGAAAAAGAATTAAAGAAGAAGAAGACGATAATTGTCGTTATCTTCAACACATGTCACAGCCATATGTGGAATCAACCTAAACCGGAATTGCAATTTATTCAAATTAGGACAAATAATCGCAAATCAACTAGCTTTTAATGGCCCAACAAAGCTAAATTGAGGGTTTTTGATCATTATGATAAATTGATAACAAAGGAAATGACTCAAATATAAAAAATTAAAAAAGACTTTGGTGTTTGGTCTTCCCTGATATGGATAAAAACAAGGACAGATTTGTTGTGAGATTGTCTCTCGTAAAAATTCCTTTTCGCCGGCGTTCTTTTGTCGTCATTTCTCTCAACAACAATGGCGAATCATCAAAAATCACACTCTCTCTACAACCCCAACACCGGAATCTACACCTCCCCGCGACCACCCATTTCCCTCCCACAATCACCCACCACCTCCGTCGTGGACTTTCTCTTCCGCAACCTCTCTGCTTACTCCGATCGCCCTGCCTTAATCGACCCTCACTCCCATGAAATCTTCACTTTCTCCCAGCTAAAACGAAAAATTTCCGATTTCGCCCATGCACTGCAGTATACTTACAATATCTCCAATGGCGATGTCGTCCTGATTTTGTCCCCGAACTCCATCCTCTTCCCTGTAGCCTTTCTCGCCGTCGCCTCCATTGGCGCGATCGTCACCACCGCTAATCCCCTTTACACAGTCCAGGAACTCTCCCACCAGATCAGCGATTCAAAACCTAAACTGATTATCACAGTTGACCAATTGCTCTCCAAGGTCAACGGCTTCAATCTGCCGATAGTTGATCTGGAAAACTATTCAGATTTAGTAGCCAAATCGCGTGGCCATGCCGTACTATCTCCCTCCGTTTCTCAATACGATGTCGCGGCGATACTCTACTCTTCCGGTACTACCGGATTGAGCAAAGGAGTGGTGTTGACTCACCGGAGCATAATCGCGACTGCGTTAATGGTGACGTCCGATCAGGAATTCTACAAGGAAGGGAAAAGCGTGTTTCTGTGCGTGGTCCCGTTGTTTCACATAATGGGATTGATCACGTTCACCTACTCGCAGTTGCAGAGAGGAAACGCCATGGTCGTGATGTCGAGATTTGACCTCGAACAGGCCCTTGATGCCATAGAAAGGTACAAAGTAACACACCTTTACACTGCACCGCCTGTTGTGGTGGCGCTGGTGAAACAGCCGGCGGTTGTCAGGAGGTACGACACCTCATCGTTGAAGGAAATCGGGTCCGGTGCAGCACCTTTAAGCAAGGACACCATGGATGAATGCGCCAAAGTTTTTCCTCAAACAAAGATCTTACAGGTAAATCATCCAAAAACCATAACCTTCAGCTCGTAATCCTACATTCCAAATGCACAAATTAACTCTGTAAGGTATTTCGCTAGGGCTATGGAATGACAGAAACAGGTGGAATTATATCAATCGAGAATACAAGGGCAGGATTTCTCAATTCTGGTTCATCTGGAGTACTTTGTCCAGGAACGGAATCTAAAATCATACATATAGAAACTTCAAAACCTCTTCCGCCTAATCAATTGGGGGAAATCTGGGTTCGTGGACCGAATTTAATGCAAGGTAGCTTTATGTTTCTTTTTTTCCTACAAACATTCAACATTATCAATCAAGAACACATAAATGACATTCATTTTACAGAATATTTCCATAACAAAGAAGCCACAGAGCAAACCATAGACAAACAAGGTTGGCTACACACAGGTGATCTTGGTTATTTCGATGAAGGAGGACGCATATATGTTGTGGATCGATTAAAAGAGCTTATTAAGTTTAAAGGGTATCAGGTAATTTCATTAAAGTTCAAAACTTTAATTATGGGTCGTTGATTTAATCATTTAGAAACGATATAATCTTCTTGACAGGTGGCACCTGCAGAACTTGAAGGGTTGCTGGTTTCTCACCCTGAAATTATGGATGCTGCAGTTATTCCGTAAGTCGAATGTTATATACAAAATATTTAAATTTTATTTGGTGGAATTGAAATCATGATATAATATTTATTTATTTTTCTTGTAGATATCCTGATGAAGAAGCAGGTGAGATTCCAATGGCATATGTTGTAATTAAGCATGGAAGTAGGATTAATGGTGAAGAGGTTCAAAATTTTATAGCAAAACAGGTTGCACCATTTAAAAGAATAAGGAAAGTAGCATTTATTGATGTTATTCCAAAGGCGGCTTCGGGAAAGATTTTGAGGAGGGAACTTAGACAAAAAATTCAATCCAAACTTTGAAGAAATGTGTGTAGTATAATCATTGAGGAATTTATTATTTATAGGAGCAAGCATTTATAAAGTGTAAGTGTAGTACTTTGTGTAATAAGTTATATGAATCGTGAATGATCATATATGCATAAAATAAGTTTAATGTTTTACCATTTGGTTTTATTTGTGTATACAAGCAAATCACTGAACTCAATCTCGGCCGTTAGGTTAAGTTCATCTGACGTTTGTGGTTTGCAGGGCAATAATCAGTATAACCGTCTGTAACCGTTTTTAATATTAGATGTTGAATTTTTTATCGGATTATGTGGTTTGTTCAACTAACTTGGTTCTATTTAAACATAAATATAGATGTATATGTGAATATATAGTGTGTTATGCAAATCTATTCATCTAGATATGATCCAACCCGATAGATCAAACATTTGATCTGTTGATCGAATGTGATTCACTAGATCGACCCATTTGGCCACTTAAAGAGATCGATAAATGCGATGATTGTGATATGTTTGGGTTTATTAATTTAGGGTTAAATACTTTTTTTTAGTTAAATATGATTTGTGTTTTTCCTAATTTTTGTTACTCTAAACACCCCTATGGTTAGCATTTCTTAATCACTTTTGAAGTTTTGATGATGGATTTTAAGTATTATTTGCCACCGGTTCGATATTGGCCAAGATTTTATATATCAATCCCAACTCTTATTGGGCTAATACCTAATGGTGAACACCAACTTGCCCGTGTCTCTTTTTCGGAGGAATCGTAGAAGTATGAAAGCAATCTATTTAATAAAATTAATATTTAAATTTGAAATTAACTCGGCTTATATTTATTATTTTTATAAGTTAGAATCTCATAACTTTGAAGGATCCGATTTTTAGAACATTGCTCAACATGATATCAAATATGGCAATCTAAAATTTGGAAGTAACGCCAATATTCAAAAAGTTGAGGGAATGAAGATTTTGGTTGTTAAGACATTCAAATAAGACAATCAGTAGTTGTCGTTAGGAGAGTAAGTATGGTCACGGTTCATGGTGTGAAGAGGAGAGGACGTCCGAGAATGACTTCAGAAGATAGTGTGAGATTGGCTGATGCGTTTGTTCTTATCAACGACCGCATAAATTTAAAATTTAGATAAGAGGGGTCACATCTTATCTTTATAAATGATTAACATAGTATAGTCTTGTTCATGATTTAATCTATAACTATAAGAAATCAAATTACCAATCATATAATATTATTAATTACAAATTACAAAAAAGAGGCAGGTCTATAACAAAATATGTATGGGGCATACATTTAATTACCATAATTTGAAATAGAATAATGACATATGTGAACAATTTAGAAGTCGATTACAAAATACTAATGCTATATTTGGAACGTCACATAGTTTTCAAGTGTTTTAGGTTATCATGTTTCACAGGCCAAAAAGTAATTTTTAAAAAGCTATTTAGACTAGCGTTTTAACGAGTTTATGAAGTTTTTTATAGAGCTTTTCCAAATTTACCCTTATTAATTATAAAAAAATATATTCTTTGACATACTTTTTTATGTCATTTTCATTTACCAGTTAGATTATCTGCCAATTTTTATCAAACACTATTGTTTATCAGCTAGCAGCTTAAGCTGTTAATAGTTAGATTTTCAACTATTACTTAACTTTTCAACTAGTTTTCTAAACAACATCTAACTAATAATGATTAATAATAAATAACAAACATATTTGTTTTCAACCCGATGAAAAAGCTACAATGAACCCCAACCTTTTAATCTATTAACCACCCCTATTGGTGTTTTTCTTCCGAGCGCTCGGCTAATTATCTATATAAAAATATATTAGAAAAATTGCTGCAATCCGTTCACCACCACGTGTCCAACATATAGTGGGTAATGTAAATTGGTTTTTATAATTAAAATTTGATTTTATAAATAATGATACTTTACCTTTATTAAATAATTAAACAATTTATACATAAATATATGATTTATTTTTCTCTACAAAATAAGATCAATATTGATGTACTTTTTTGATATTTTTTAATTAAATATTAGGTTGGGTTAGGTTGCTAATGAGTGATAAGATGAGTGAAAAATTAGTTTTTTAATAGATTGTTGGATTGGATTGGGTCATTGATGGATAGGATTTGTCCATTTTAGCTATTACATTTAACAAAAGTTTATTTTATGTTCAATTTATATTTACATATTAAGATTTATTATTTTATGATTAGCTAATATATTTAATTGAATATACTGATAGGATTTAGGTAAACAAATAAACTCAAACTCTTAAGTTCACATGTAACTTAAAAAGGATCTATGTTTTCACTATTAAACATATAACTAAGAACATTTAAAGGAAACCCTAACAAATAATCGAAATTCATAAAAATGTTTAGGATTACATACCTTATTGTTATTATAACAAATAACAATTATTCCTTGTCGCGTTGATCTATTGAAAGTAAGCACCACAAGTGTCGTGCCTCTAATTGTTCACACCCAAAAGTCCAAGCAAATGTTAATTATCTTATTAAGAAAAGTTCGCTATAAAACCTTAGAGAATGATTATAGATTCTGCTTGAGAGAGAAGAGAACATTCCAGAGTATTATCTACAAGAAAGACGTAGGTTTTGAGGCTATAGGGAGGGGTATTTATAGCCTGTAAAGGTGTTAGGGATAAGCCTTATTTGAATTTCAATCAAATAAACATTTTACCTTTAAATTCAAAACCCGTTCAACTCTACTCTATCTTGAACATAAATGGAAGGGACGAACCCCTATCCACCACCACTCATGGTGGACGAAATTAAGGATAAATATCCTTTAAAAATTCGTCCCCTATCCTCCATTGTTCAACTATTGAACAATTACAATTTAGCCCGTGCACTTTTAATTAAGACAAAACTTCATAAATGGTCCCTGTGGTTTCAAAAGATATCTGGTTTGGTCCCTAACTTTCAAAAACCTCAAGGGTAGTCCCTGTGGTTTGAAAACTTTTGTTAAATCGTCCCTGAGCCATACAAATGACTAATGTACCCTTTTTAATTTCTTTTACATTTTCTTTAACTACAATTTATTTTTAAGGGTAAAAAAAAAGAAAAAAAACAAAACACACCCTCATCCTCACCTCTCCCCCGCCACTCATTCTTCTCTCGATCTATCTCTCTACATATTGTATCAACTGTCTACATGTGGGCTAAATACAACAAAAAGCAATAAAGCATGGTATCATACATCATAACCAGGATTTACTGTTTGTTGAACATCACCATAACTTTCCAACTCTTCAATGTCCTCCGGACTTCCCAAGAACAACGGAAGCCTTTGATGCAGCTTCACCGGTTGAATCGACAGAATCCGGTTCTTCCCATCCGACCCTTTACCGCCGGCTTGCTCCGCCACAAAACTCAAAGGGTTCGCCTCATAAACCAATCGCAGATGGTCTCTAGGGTTCATCGCCACTCCACCGTACATCAATGTTCTATGAAAATCAGCAACCAACGAACAAATATAACGCGCAAAATACTTCTTCGGGAACTTCCCTTTCCCTTGTCTGATTGTATCGATGTATCGCCTCAAACCCTCCGGCCAGTCAAAATATCGCGCATCGTTTACCGAATAGATCTGACCTCGAAGGGGGATTTTGATGTCTGGATGTGTGAGAACAAAGTCTCCGGTGGAGTGATCGAGAGTGAAGGCGTGTGCGCCGGAACCGAAGGTGGTGCAGAGTATGGTGGCGGATGAGTAAAGAACATAGCCGGCGGCGATGAGCCGATTGCCACTCTGTAACGAATTCAGCAACGCTTTCTCCTCAGTTTGAAGATTGTCGATTTCAGTTAAGCGATTATAGATTCCAAAGATGGTTCCGGAGGGGATTGAAGCGTCAATGTTACGAGAACCATCGAGAGGATCTGTAACCACCACAAATGGGGCGTTATCGGTTATCCAGACAGGAGCATCGTCTTCTTCGGAAGCCATAACAGCTACTTTTCCGGATTTTCTTAAAGAAGACAAGATGATCTCATTCTGGGAATACAATCAATTTCATTAGCCCTAGAAAAGTATCTAAATTATTCTCCACAAATTGAAGATATAACAATCAATGAAGGAGATTCGAAGAATACGAAACCCCCAAATAGACAAAGATGATTAGCATACGTACAGAAACAATGTCGAGCGGCTTGGGTTTATCTCTACCGGACTCCACTGCTTGGCCACCGCCGGAGCTTTTTTCGAGGCTGGAATTGACCGGAGAAGCAACGAGAGCTGCAATTTTCTTGAACGCATACTCTGAGTGGAGGGGGAGAGGTGAGGATGAGGGTGTTTTTTTTTTTTACCCTTAAAAATAAATTGTAGTTAAAGAAAATGTAAAAGAAATTGAAAAGGGTACATTAGTCATTTTGTATGGCTCAAGGACGATTTAACAAAAGTTTTCAAACCACAGGGACTACCCTTGAGGTTTTTGAAAGTTAAGGACCAAACCAGATATCTTTTGAAACCACAGGGACCATTTATGAAGTTTTGTCTTTAATTAATTCCAAATTAATTCAAATTAATTCCAAATTAATTCTAATTAATTCCAAACTAGTTTCTAATTAATTTATCATCACATAATAAATTAATAAAGTATTTCTTTTTTTTCTCTCTATTAACTTTAATATCATTTGGACTACTGAGGGCAACAAAAAAGAGCTGTGCTACTATCAATTCAACTATATACCAATTTTATTTGACCATTGTCTAAAACTCGTTTTGTGATAGTTTGAAGACAGTTTGGAAACTGTTTTGTGGCAGTTTGATGTCGGTTTTCAGACAAAGGGGTTAACACCCGTTTTGGTCATAATCTTGGCACACACATAAAATCATAACAATCTCATTCTCTGTTCTTACATCTCTCTGAATTTTATCCAATGGAGTGTTCAATCTGTACCACTGAAATACTTCGATATGATAGTGATACCACGACTTTCTGAGAATCCAAGCAACCATTTTACCCCCAATTTCTAACATGAGCTTCCTCGACAACTTGCTTTATCTTAAACCCCAATTCCATGTTTTTTTTCTAATTTATATTGTCTATTTCTAGCTCATTCTCACTTAGTTTCTTTACTACCTCTTTCTCCAATATGTTTAGCAACAAAACAACGTGTTTCTGGTTCAACTATGTTATGCCCTTCACCATATTCTCTTCCTAGAAAAAGTTAGAACAAGATGAAAGGTTATTATGAATATATGAATAAGTTTACCGAGAGTTTAACATAATGATCGAGAAGTTCTTTTTTGCAACCCATTTCGAGTTAATTATTGTTTGAGAGCAATTGAGTTACATCGTAAAGAGATTTCAGGTTTTCACAAATAAAATATAAAAAACCATAAAAACACGAGTATGCTCATGAATACAGTGTTAGTTAACAGTTAGTGACATTTTGTGATGAAATACAAAATGAGACTCAATTTGTCACTTTTTGTAAGCCATATACACCGTTTCTGCAATTTTGTCAAACTTTCTTTTTGCAAACTTTAAAACTTTTAATTCTAAAATAAAAATTCTATCCAATAAACGGTCCACGCGTCAGCGATCATTTGTGTGGCACATGACGAACTTTGCCACTTCTCCTTTCCATTTGTTTTCTTCATTCCCAATTTTCCCATCAAAATTCCTTCGATCTCGCCCTAAAATGGCTTCTTCCTCTGCACTATCAATTTCCACATTCCCTTCTACTTCTCGCTTTAACGATGTCGTTCGTTCATCTTCATCCGCACTCCTTCATAGACTCTCTTCCGATCGTTTCCCACCGGCCTCTCCATCCCGTTCCGTTTCATTCACCGCCAGATCATCCTCCAATTCTTCCGGCAATTTATCCGGTGATGATCCTTTTGGGTTCTATCCTTGGGAGTCCTCTGGTGGAGATAACGGTACGCCTACGAAATTCTACTAATTCCGCGTTTCCTTTTTTAGCTCTGTTGTACGTTTACTTGAATGATGTGAATCTTAGGTAAGAAATGTCAACATCTTAAGTGATTGTGTAATTCCTTCCTTTTTATGCTCTGTGTATTTTTGTTCTTGAATCGTGCCAATTTTGTAGAACTTCTTTGATTTTGAATTTGTAGTGAACGATCCGATTAACATCAAGAACAATATGTAATTTCGAATCACTGATCGATTCTTTAGCGTGCCAGATATGTTCTTGTATTGGAGATTCCATGGGGATTTTATTCGGCATCTGAATAATAACTAATCTAATATTATATCAAATCACGGTTCTTAATTTCTAGATAGTCTACGTGAAGTTAATTTAGCGAAACTAGGGTATGTGATTAATCATGGTGCAAATTCTGATTTAATCTCAATCAGGTACATTTCCAGGTATCGAATGGGAACAACAAGAAACAATCACACTCTTCACTTCCGATGGACTGGTTCAAATTGGAGGATTAATGGTTCCTAAACGTGTCTCTTCAACACAGGTACATTCAAGATCAATTCTTTCGTTCTTCAACACCATCACACTTCTTTTTTTTATTACTAAAATCTTATCTTTCTTGATTTCAGAAGAAGCAATCCAGGGTGAAAATTTCCCCAAAATTACAACATTACAAAGAGAGCAATTACATGGATCCAGCTCAAGGCCTATGTTTGGGTGCACTCTTTGATATTGCAGCCACAAATGTAAACCTTCACATTCTAATTTTAAATCTTTCAAATATTTTATTTATAAAAAAATTCTCATTTTAGGGTCTTGATATGGGAAGAAGACTTTGCATCATTGGGTTTTGTCGTTCCATAGAAATGTTAAGTGATGTAGTTGAAGACACTGTCTTGGAGCATGGTGGAGAGGTACGTAATTATTCCCACCGACATCAGTCTCAGTCCCAGTCTCAGTTCCAGTTAGTGGATCAAACACAGTATAATCTGTTCTGTTTTGTCATGTCAGGTGGTTGTAGCTGAGAAGGCTAGCAAGGGGGGTTTGAATGAAAAGTTAACAATGACGGTTGCTGTGCCACTACTTTGGGGGGTCCCACCTGCGTCTGAATCACTACAGATTGCGGTTAAAAGTGGTGGGGGAATTGTTGACAAGGTTTTCTGGCAATGGAACTTTTGGTAGATGTGTTTGTGATCGTTTATCTCATCGTGCATTTTGTAAATAAATGGTTGTATAAAACGTATGTTGTATCATATCATTGATATTGAAGTGTATATTTTAACCATTTATGTTAATGTCAATATGACCACATGGATCAAAAAGATTTCACAAGCTAAATAGCAAAAGTTGGGCAAAGTTTTTAAAATTTTGCAAGTATTTTCAACGAGTAAAGGGGCTTTTTTCTTTCCATGAATAGTATTGGTATAGTGGATGATTGGATAATGGTGTGGATAAAGTGTTTGTTTTTCTCTTAAAGTGAATAAACAGGCTGAAAAGTTGAATAGCTATTTTATTCTGACATTTCAACCAACTGTTTTTACGATATTCAATAATTTTAATATGGGAGTTTGGATATAAAAGAGAAGAAGGGCAAATTGGTAATGGGTTGATGTTTGAATACATTAAACCATGTTTGATGGCTTACCCATTAAGTCATCTTATCTAGATTAAGTAAAAAAAACCCAACCATGTCTAGATTAAGTATCTAGCCCATTAAGTTTATTTAAGTAAAATTGAAACGATTTCTAGCTTGACATGTTTTGCAATATTAATAATGAGTTATTTCTCTAACATGATCTGAAAATTATGATTTTGTCTTAAATTGTAACCATTGAATTCCCATTTACACAGTCAACCACTAACCTTGTGAAGTATAGGTCGCGAACTAACGTTGTCACAGTTTTCGAGTTCAGGATCGCTACGATCACACGGACATAATGTGACACCCCTCGCCAGGGTTTAATAATTAAAACATTTGTTTTCTAAAGTAACTTCATTAATTCAAAAAGAAATTTCATCATCGCGGAATTTGGTCCCAAAAACATCAAAACATTTTTTTTTAAATGTATAGCGAGGAGGTATCATAATTCAAATACAAAAACAAGGTTTAAATGGCCACACATCCCGTGGTCTTCTAGAATTTCCCGCCTCGCCTTAAACTCCTAGCCTTAACCTGAGTACACATCAAAACAGTTAGGCAATGGAAATGCCTAGTGAGTTACCCGAGATTATCTTGCTATGAGTGAAAGGAAAATCCTTAGCACTCGAGATAATCTCCAAAAATACTGATTTTATTTATATTTAAACTTATTAAAACATTTTGATAGTTTACACAAATGGATAGTTATGGTATGCAGCATGATGTATGAATGCAACTATTCCAACCCATGTCAATCTCTTAGCAGTCCAACTCACCACAGTGGCACCTACCTAAGTTCACGAATAACACGCACGGAGCATGTCATCCGATCCCCGTATAGGCTAAACTAGAACTAGTGGCCACCACACTAGTCCCATGAGGGTTAGCAAATCCCTCATGCGGTTTCCTATTGTCGGAAACGGTTTCCCTAAATCCGGGACAACAACTCATTTGGGTATTAACCCGTGATTTCCCTAAATCCGGGACAATCATTTCATCTTTGTCAAAAGGTTCACACGGTCCACCCCTCCTATATGAAATGCATGGAGGAATGATTCAAAACATCTTTCAAAAACTATAGTATTATTTTCCTTGTAAAACATCTTTGAAACAACTCCTTGAATGCCATGAAGGCATGAACACATAGATTTATGCAACAATTAGCACATAAAGGTATGCATGGAATGAGATAAAACATACAAGAGTTAAAAGAGGGATGTGTACTCCCGGTAACTCACCTTCCCTTGGTTCCAAAAGAATGTTATCTTCTTGCTTCCACTTCAATTAATCTCCTCCTATAAAACAATAATTATCCTCATTACAAATGGTTTTAGGACTAATTAAGCTATACTAAATAAGGGTAATATCTTAGTTAAACATTGTCTAGAAATGAGTTCAAGTCTTAGAACCCAAGGCCCAAACCGTGGAGCCCAAACTCAAAAAGTACCCAAAACTGGTCAGCGAATTACACGGGTCGTGTAATATATTACACGGGTCGTGTAAATCACGGGTTCAAACAGCACGGGTCGTGCCCCTTCAGCACGGGTCGTGCTTTACCCAGTTCCAGCTCCGATTTTGGTCATTTTCACTTCATTTTGGTCCAATTCAAGGTCTATTACTACCCCAAACTTCTAGATATCAAAAGGACATTATTTCTATCTAAATTACCCATCATTTGGTCCTAACAAATCATCCAATAACATCTTCATTGAATCAAATCCATGTTCTAATCCCAATTTGCTTCACAAGCTTAGATCAAGGAATGTCCAATTCCAATCAAACAATTGATCAATGATTCATGAGGTTCCTTCTTCCATTGGATTGAAGTCACCAGGAACACTTAAGCTCTTCATAGAACACATTTAAGATGCAAGTTGATCAAATCATTAAGATTTCACCCATTGATGGGTTTTTCCCCAAAAATTAGGGTTTATGAGTATCAACCAACATTCAAATGATTCTCCAAGCATGAAATCATTGCATTGAAAAGAGATAATCATAAGAATTCATATGCTACACCTTTGGGATCATAGAGTTCATCTCCCCCAACTATGAAACCCGAATTTGAACTTGATCTACCCAAGATGGTGGGTTTTTAACATGGATATTAGATTTCTTACCTTAAATCTTCAATGAACTGATGTAATCCACTTAGATCTTGCTAGAATCAAGCTCTTCCTCTTGAAACCCTGAAAATCGCCCTCCCTTCCTTGCTCTCCTCTCCAAAATCGTGAACCACCAAAGAGAATGGGGGTTTTTACCCCCAATTTAAACCCCAACTTTCTTATTTTCAAGTCTAGTCCCTCTAGAACTTAAATTATGACATATTTGCACTAAAAGTCTTTCCCCATCACTTCTAAATTACTTATTACAATCTAGGTCCTAATTCTAGAACTTCATGTGAGGAATTTCCCTTATTAAATCATTTTAAACTAGTTATTTCCTCATCTTCTCATTTTAATAAATTTTACTTTTAAATAATTATTATAAGTATTGGATTCATTATTTATATTCATTAAATTATTTACCCTAGATGGAGGATGTTACAATTACCTTCCCCTTAAGAAGATTCCGTCCTCGGAATCTCGGCTTCTCCAAAAAGCTGTGGATATCTCTTCCGCATTTCCTCATCCGTCTCCCACGTGAGGTTTGCTCCCGACGAATGTTTCCATTTGACAAGAACCAGCTCGATCATCTTTTTCCTTAGCTTTTTAACTTTTCTATCCAAAATCTCCTCCGGTTCTTCTATGAGTCTTTTGTTTTCATCCACCCGAATTTCCTCTAAAGGTAGGAAGTCGACCTTATCCCCAACCACTTCCTAAGATAGCACACGTGGAAAACATTGTGAATTCCATACAGCTCCGGTGGCAACTCAAGTCTATAAGCTTGTTTCCCAATCTTCTCCAACACATTCAACGGTCCAATATACCTTGGGTTAAGCTTTCCACTTTTCCCAAAACGTATTATACCTCTCCAAGGTGACACCTTGAGTAAAACTTGATCTCCCACTTGAAATGTCATGGGTCGATTCTTCAAATTGGCATAACTCCTTTGTCTACTTTGGGCCGCCTTCATCCGTTCCCTAATTATCTCCACCTTTTCCGCGGTTTCTTGAATCAAGCTAGGCCCCACCAAAACTTTTTCTCCCGCTTGTAACCAACAAGAGGGTGATCTACATTTTCTTCCATATAAAGCTTCATACGGGGCCATCTTTATGGTTGAATGGTAACTATTGTTGTAAGAAAACTCAATCAAAGGAAGATGTCTATCCCAACTTCCCCCAAAATCCAACACACACGCACGTAGTATATCTTCAAGCGTTTGAATCGTCCTCTCATTTTGCCCATCGGTTTGAGGATGATAAGTTGTACTCAAACATAACTTGGTTCCCAAGACCTCTTGCATGCTTTTCCAAAAATGTGATGTAAACCGACTGTCCCGATCCGACACAATGGATAATGGCACTCCGTGCCTACGAATGACTTCATCCCTATATAGTTCCGCAAACTTATCAACATGCCATGTTTCTCTCACCGCAAGAAATAATGCACTTTTAGTCAACCGGTCCACAATGACCCAAATCATATCATGACCACTTCTTGTTCGCGGTAATTTGGTAACAAAATCCATAGTGATCTTTTCCCACTTCCATTCCGGGACCTCCAATGGCTCGGGATCCCCATAAGGTTTTTGATGCTCGGTTTTCACTAAGGAACACGTTAAACACTTGTTGACATACTTTGCAATATCCACTTTCATGGTCGGCCACCAATACAAAGGCTTCAAATCCATATACATTTTTGTACACCCGGGATGAATGGAATATTTGGTCTTATGGGCCTCATCAAGAATTAGTTCTCTTTTCCCACCGTACAATGGTACCCAAACACGACTTTGAAATGTTTTCAACCCGTGAGAATTTTCCTCAAAAATCACCGATTTGCCAAGTCTTTCTTCTTTAATGTTACCCTCTTCTTGAGCTTTTTCTTGAACACGCTTCAACATGTCAACTAGTGTGGATACCACTTCAATTCTTAATGCTTTAACTCTTCTTTTCTCACTAATTTCTTTTCTACTCAAAGCATCCGCTACAATGTTCGCTTTACCCGGGTGATAAAGGATTTCACAATCATAATCCTTGAACACTTCAATCCACCGCCTTTGCCTCGCGTTCAAGTCCTTTTGACTAAATAAATATTGCAAACTTTGATGATCCGTGAAGAGTTTGCATTGAGTGCCATAAAGATAATGCCTCCAAATCTTCAATGCATGAATCACGGCAGCCAACTCCTTATCATGAGTGGGATAATTCAACTCGTGCTCTTTTAACTGACGTGACGCATAAGCAATAACCTTTCCCCTTTGGGTGAGAACACATCCAATTCCCAAACCCGACGCGTCACTGTAAACCGCAAAATCCTCAGTGCCCTCCGGAAGGGACAGAATAGGAGCTTCACACAACTTCTTCTTCAACAACTCGAATGCCTCTTCTTGTTTGTCGGTCCATACAAACTTCTCATTCTTCTTGGTCAACGAAGTCAACGGACATGCAATCTTGGAAAACCCTTCTATAAACCGTCTATAATATCCCGCCAATCCAAGAAAGCTTCTTATTTCGGTTGGATTCTTCGGTTTCTCCCAATTCATTACCGCTTCAATCTTTGCCGGGTCCACTTTAATTCCATCTTTATTCACTACATGCCCAAGAAATTGAACTTCCCCGATCCAAAACTCGCACTTGGAAAACTTTGCATACAAGTTCTCTCTTTTTAGAGTTTCGAGTACCATCTTCAAATGTTCTTTATGCTCCGCCTCCGACTTTGAGTAAATGAGGATGTCATCAATAAACACAATCACAAACTTGTCAAGGAACGGTTTACACACCCGATTCATGAGATCCATGAAAGCTGCGGGTGCGTTAGTTAGCCCGAAAGGCATTACAAGAAACTCAAAATGCCCATATCTTGTTCGAAAGGCCGTCTTCTCCACGTCTTCATCTTTTACCTTCAATTGATGATAACCCGACCGAAGATCAATTTTTGAAAAGTAACCCGCACCTTGCAATTGATCAAATAAATCGTCAATACGAGGTAGAGGATACCGGTTCTTGATAGTCACCTTGTTGAGATCCCGGTAGTCAATACACATTCTCATGGAGCCATTATCAAGAATAAGATTGGAGCTCCCCAAGGGGAAGAGCTAGGCCTAATGAAACCTTTATCAAGAAGCTCTTGTAATTGAGTCATCAACTCTTTCAATTCCGCGGGTGCTAAACGATACGGAGCTTTGGCTAAAGGCGCAGTTCCGGGTACCAAGTCGATACGAAATTCCACTTGACGATCCGGTGGCAAACCGGGTAGATCATCGGGGAAAACCTCGGGATAATCTCGTACTACTTCAATATCCTCCAAAGTCTTCTTTTCCTTTACGGTGTCTACCAGATACGCTAAATAAGCTTGACAACCCTTCCTCAAACATCTTCTTGCTTTCATCACGTTGATCACACTAGTGGGCACTCTTCTTTTGTCTCCATAAATAAGAATCGGTTCTCCTTCGGATGTCTTCACTCTCACCATTTTCTTTCCACATAAAATTTCGGCGTCATACTTTGCAAGCCAATCCATACCAAGTACGACATCAAATCCACCAACATCCAAAAGTATGAGATCAACCCAAAATTCCGCCCCACTACACTCCACCTTTACATGCGATATCTCTTTACTCACAATTTTGCTTGCACCACCCGCTACATCTATCACTAGCTCATACTCAAGTTTATGCAAAGGTAATTGTAGTCTTTTTGCAAAATTAGGGGACACATGAGAATAAGTAACCCCCGAATCAAATAACATAGAAGCGGGTAAAGAGTTTACAAGAAATATACCTGACACCACATTTGCCTTTTCTCTAGCCTCTTCCTCAGTCATTTGAAAAGCCCTTCCTCTAGTCCTAGGTACTTCCTTTCTTCCGCCTCCACTGCCCCCTTTCTCTTTTGAAGTACACTCACTTGCTTTGTGACCAACATCTCCACAATTATAACACTTGAAACCCTTGGGACATGCATTAGCAAAGTGACCCTTATCACCACATTTAAAGCACACCACTTCATCCTTGTTCTTGTTTTGTGTTTCTCCACTCTTGCTCCTTCCTTCAAATTTTGGTTTCTTTTGATCAATTGTACTCTTTCCACGCAAGTCGTGACCTTCCTTCCTCTTGTTCGCAAATGGAGGTCTCTCTTTGTCCCGTTCTTCCAATGTCTTCTCAATATTTCTTGCCTTTCTCATGGCAACTTCAAGAGTAGCAGCCTCGAAGTTAAGTCGAAAATTCCAAGGCAAACCTCCCACGTATTGATCCACTTTAGTGGCCTCATCCGGAGCCAACCTTCTAGCAAAGCTCAAAAGTTTTCGGAATTTGGCATTGTACTCCGTGATAGTCATTTTGTCTTTCTTCAAGTCAAGGAACTTTCTTTCAAGATCACGGATCTCTTCTTTAGTACAAAACCTCTCCTTCATCTTTTCCAAAAATACATCCCAAGTTAAGTTCTCCAACACATGCAACTCCGTCATTTCTTTAGTCTCCAACCACCACTCAAGAGCCGTTTCCTTGAGAGTAGTGATTGCGAAGTTCACGCGTTGATCATCACCGCATTGACAAGCATAAAAGGCCATTTCGATCTCAATTACCCAATTGTGGAGTACAACCGGGTCTAGAGTCCCATTGTAAGTAGGTGGCTTGCAAGAGTTGAAGTCCTTGAAACTACACCTTTTCCTTGGTGTTACCATGTCTTGGGACACAGTGTTACTAGGTGGTCCATGTTGCATACTATCGTACGAACTACTTGTATCATGCCCACCCGAAGCGGTGTTATCCCCAAACAAATTCTTCACTTCGTCTCTCAATCGCACTTCTTGATCCTCCATTAACTCTTTCATCTTACCAATCATCTTTACTTCTTGCTTGGCCATTAAGTCAAGCATCATCTTCTCAATGCTTGCAAGGGAAATGGGTTGTGATTGAGCCTCATCACCTGCCCCACTTCCTTGAACTTCACCCGACGGAACCATGCTACGAGTGTTCACCATTCTGAGAAAGATAAACATTAATCTTGTGGTATATAATTAGTTAACTAATACATAACCCTCACTCATGAGCACCCTAAGTTTAAGTCTAAGTACTAATCCTAGTACCTAATTCACTTAAACCAATGCTCTGATACCAAATTGTGACACCCCTCGCTAGGGTTTAATAATTAAAACATTTGTTTTCTAAAGTAACTTCATTAATTCAAAAAGAAATTTCATCATCGCGGAATTTGGTCCCAAAAACATCAAAATTTTTTTTTAATGTATAGCGAGGAGGTATCATAATTCAAATACAAAAACAAGGTTTAAATGGCCACACATCCCGTGGTCTTCTAGAATTTCCCGCCTCGCCTTAAACTCCTAGCCTTAACCTGAGTACACATCAAAACAGTTAGGCAATGGAAATGCCTAGTGAGTTACCCGAGATTATCTTGCTATGAGTGAAAGGAAAATCCTTAGCACTCGAGATAATCTCCAAAAATACTGATTTTATTTATATTTAAACTTATTAAAACATTTTGATAGTTTACACAAATGGATAGTTATGGTATGCAGCATGATGTATGAATGCAACTATTCCAACCCATGTCAATCTCTTAGCAGTCCAACTCACCACAGTGGCACCTACCTAAGTTCACGAATAACACAAACGGAGCATGTCATCCGATCCCCGTATAGGCTAAACTAGAACTAGTGGCCACCACACTAGTCCCATGAGGGTTAGCAAATCCCTCATGCGGTTTCCTATTGTCGGAAACGGTTTCCCTAAATCCGGGACAACAACTCATTTGGGTATTAACCTGTGATTTCCCTAAATCCGGGACAATCATTTCATCTTTGTCAAAAGGTTCACACGGTCCACCCCTCCTATATGAAATGCATGGAGGAATGATTCAAAACATCTTTCAAAAACTATAGTATTATTTTCCTTGTAAAACATCTTTGAAACAACTCCTTGAATGCCATGAACACATAGATTTATGCAACAATTAGCACATAAAGGTATGCATGGAATGAGATAAAACATACAAGAGTTAAAAGAGGGATGTGTACTCCCGGTAACTCACCTTCCCTTGGTTCCAAAAGAATGTTATCTTCTTGCTTCCACTTCAATTAATCTCCTCCTATAAAACAATAATTATCCTCATTACAAATGGTTTTAGGACTAATTAAGCTTTACTAAATAAGGGTAATATCTTAGTTAAACATTGTCTAGAAATGAGTTCAAGTCTTAGAACCCAAGGCCCAAACCGTGGAGCCCAAACTCAAAAAGTACCCAAAACTGGTCAGCGAATTACACGGGTCGTGTAATATATTACACGGGTCGTGTAAATCACGGGTTCAAACAGCACGGGTCGTGCCCCTTCAGCACGGGTCGTGCTTTACCCAGTTCCAACTCCGATTTTGGTCATTTTCACTTCATTTTGGTCCAATTCAAGGTCTATTACTACCCCAAACTTCTAGATATCAAAAGGACATTATTTCTATCTAAATTACCCATCATTTGGTCCTAACAAATCATCCAATAACATCTTCATTGAATCAAATCCATGTTCTAATCCCAATTTGCTTCACAAGCTTAGATCAAGGAATGTCTAATTCCAATCAAACAATTGATCAATGATTCATGAGGTTCCTTCTTCCATTGGATTGAAGTCACCAAGAACACTTAAGCTCTTCATAGAACACATTTAAGATGCAAGTTGATCAAATCATTAAGATTTCACCCATTGATGGGTTTTTCCCCAAAAATTAGGGTTTATGAGTATCAACCAACATTCAAATGATTCTCCAAGCATGAAATCATTGCATTGAAAAGAGATAATCATAAGAATTCATATGCTACACCTTTGGGATCATAGAGTTCATCTCCCCCAACTATGAAACCCGAATTTGAACTTGATCTACCCAAGATGGTGGGTTTTTAACATGGATATTAGATTTCTTACCTTAAATCTTCAATGAACTGATGTAATCCACTTAGATCTTGCTAGAATCAAGCTCTTCCTCTTGAAACCCTGAAAATCACCCTCCCTTCCTTGCTCTCCTCTCCAAAATCGTGAACTACCAAAGAGAATGGGGTTTTTACCCCCAATTTAAACCCCAGCTTTCTTATTTTCAAGTCTAGTCCCTCTAGAACTTAAATTATGACATATTTGCACTAAAAGTCTTTCCCCATCACTTCTAAATTACTTATTACAATCTAGGTCCTAATTCTAGAACTTCATGTGAGGAATTTCCCTTATTAAATCATTTTAAACTAGTTATTTCCTCATCTTCTCATTTTAATAAATTTTACTTTTAAATAATTATTATAAGTATTGGATTCTTTATTTATATTCATTAAATTATTTACCCTAGATAGAGGATGTTACACATAATTTATTTTCACGAAACTAGTTTACGTCCAATCAGTTACGTAAAATAGAGAGCAATAATCTCCCTAAGAATTTGTGGTTTCATATACTTCTATATACATATATAGTAGAATCAAGAAAGAGCATTACAATACAACAACATATATTATCAAAAGTTTCATAAACGATGTCAGCCGGAGAAGACATGTAGATGAAGATTGTAACGCCAAAACTTGTATTTATTATATAATTATAATAAAAGGGCAAAATGATCATTTTACCTCAAAAGGGTAATTTGGTCATTTGGACAGAAAAGGACTTGTTATGTAATAATATTTTAAGTCTTGGACTTAAAATGTTATAAAAGTTGATCATTTGTCATAAATTGTGTTATTTGTGGCAAAACTTTGAAATATGCAACTTCAAGGACCAAATTGTAATTTCTGGAAGTATATAAGAGAGACTTGTGTGCAGAATTTTGGGAGTTACGGGAACTTCTTGTGGCTGAAATTCTGTAGAGGATTGAAAGGTTTCTTGAAGGTTTGAAGCTTGGATTGTAATCCTTGGCTTAAAAGGGCATAATTGGAAGAATTTGAGGTAAGTTTCCAAGTTCTTGATTGTTATTCTTGGTGAGTTGTGTAGAACTCAAAAACTGTAAATTCAGTTGTGTTTGGGTGTTTAAAATGGTTAGATACTTCCATTAAGCCATGCTAGTAAGAGCTTAACTCAATAAAATGGAAGTAGGATGCTATAAATGATAAAATTGAAGAATTGGGGTTGTTAAAACTAAGAACCCTAATTCTTAGTATGGATGATTGAGGGTGTTTTGATGGTTAAAAACTTTGTTAAAATGTAAGGTTTTAGCCTAGGAACAAACCCCAAACAATTAAAAACGAAATTAAGGACTAAATGGATGAAATCTGCAAGCTACAGTGCAAAAATCGCGACTGGCCAGGGGGCCTGCCCAGGCGCCAGGCGCGGTGCGCCCAAGAGCCAGGCGGGGTGCGCCTAGGCGCAGTGCGCCCTAACCCTGGCGCAGTGCGCCTCCAAGGCAGTGGCCAGGCAGGAACTTTGAAACGCTAACTTTTGCGTTGCTTGTCCGATTAAGCTCAAATTTGGACCATAGGTGTATTATGGTCTGAAAAGTTTGGGAAAATTTTTAGATTGAGTTTCCGACCCCTCGGGGGCACTGTAGACCGATCCGAATGTCCCGGTGAATAGTAAAATTCACATAAAGTTAGTAAACGGAAAGTTTATTAACTAGGCATTGTTTATAGCAATGTTTTATTGAACTCTAGTGTATTAGAATTTACTTGCAATGGGTATTAACCTATAATCATGTTGAAAATGATTGAATTATAGGTGCGGGACAAAATTCTACGGATCATATCGGAAAGCAAGGAACGGCAAAAGCTAGTTGTAATAATATTTCAGGTGAGTAATCTTGACTATATCTAGTATGATATATGATGATTACAGTGGCACTACTTAAAGTAGTTGAATACGGTACAAAGGTAGAGTACCCGAGTAATATACGTACATGACATTTGAATTGAAATTCTAAATGGTGTAGTCTTGTTGGCAAAGATTATTTTCTTTGATATTAAATGGTACGGCCTTGTTGGCTATGACTCCGGTGCGGCCTTGTTGGCTATGTCTCCGATGCGGCCTTGTTGGCTATGACTCCGGTGCGGCCTTCGGGCTATGTCTCCGATGTGGCCTTCGGGCTATGATGTGATGCGGCCTTCGGGCTATGATATTAGATGCAGCCTGTATGTCTATGATTACTGTGCGGTCAATGATGACCATGACTTTTGGGACAGAAATTGTTAAGAGTTTAATTGTTATTATTCTCTTGTATATGTTTATCTGTTTGCTTGATTACTCATTGGGCTTGTAGCTCACGTTTTGTTTGATATGTCCCTGCAGGTGAGCGTGACCCTGCTAAGGGAAAAGATAAAGTCCGTGACTGAGGACTTAGCGTTGAAGTAATACCCGGCTTGAAGAATGTATAATATTTATGTATTGTACTTCGTGATACACTTGTACTCGTATTTGTTAACTAATACCCCCTACTTATGGTTTTTATTATAAGATATTTGGTTTGCAAAAATGAAAAATTTTTGGGGTGTTTTTGTTAATAAGTCGGGTGTTACAAGTTGGTATCAGAGCCGTGGTTTAAGTGAACTAGGTGTCTTAGATTAGATCCCTGGACTTAAACCTTGAGAGAAACACAGATAATTGGACTGTTAGATATATATAAGTTTGCTATTATATATATAATCTAACGGTTTGTTGAAATCTTGAAGTATGAGAAATACACGAAGTAATCCTACTGGTGTGAATTCGCGTGGAACTGCCAGAAGTGGACCAGCTAGGTCACGAGGAACTGCAAGAAGTGGACCAGCTAGGTCACGCGGCTCTGTTGGGCGAAGAGCACCAGCAAGGGAACCGGTGGGACAAAATCCACCTGATATACGAGCCATTGTGGAAGAAGTGGTTAGGCAGATGATGCCTGTGTTATCAAACAACCCTCACCCGAGTGGCAATCCCAACCCAAGTGCAAATCCGGATCCTACTGAGGAGGCCGCAAAAAGTGTTCATGACAGACAACCAGAAAACGAAAGCCAGGGAGAAAGTAGAGCCCGGGCAGTAAAAGAAACACAAGGTGGGGAAGCCTCTGCAAGGAAAGTCGGGTGTACATATAAATCCTTTCTTGGTTGTAAACCAAAAGAATTTTCAGGGACAGATGATCCAGTCAAGGCTATGGAATGGATCATGCATATGGAAAAGGTGTTCCGAGTAAGTAAGTGTGCGGATGATGATAAAGTGGAATTTGCCACGAACCAACTTACAAGCGGTGCTTTACATTGGTGGCAAACTTACTATAAGTCATTGGATCTTGATTCGTCCCAATCGATACTTTGGGAACAATTCAAGACAAAGTTTAATGAAGAATATTGCTCGGAAGTAGCTATTCAGAAGCTGGAGGATGAATTCCTGCATTTGGAACAGGGTTCCCGATCTGTTCAGGAATATACTCTTAGCTTTCTGGAGAAAGCTCGGTTTGCGGAACACCATGTCTACACTGAAAAGAGAAAGATCGACAAGTATGTCCGGGGGTTGACAACCCGAATTAGAGCAGTTGTACAACCGTTGAAATTAACTAATTTTCGACAAGTGGTGGATCGAGCCACGGAACGAGAAACAGAACTAAAGAGACAGGAAGATGAAAAGAAAGTCTTGGAAACGAAACGAAAGGCGGAAGACCAAGGTTGGACGCCTCAGAAGAAGTCACAGCAATCCGGGTCTAAGGGTAAAAGTCAAAGAGACGAGAGAAAATGGTGTGAAAAATGTCGAAAATGGCACTCCGGGAGTTGCCGGGTCAACACTACATCCACGAGTTGTCGAAATTGTGGAAAACCGGGGCATGATGTTTACAACTGTCGGGCGGAACGTAGGTGTTTCCAGTGTGGAGCTACGGATCATCTTCGCCTGAACTGTCCCGAGTTGAAGTCTATAGCGATCAGTGACAGACCCAGGATTGAACAGGGCGGGAAGAAAGAAGAGCCGAAGAACAGGGGACGACCGATAGCCTCACGAGCTTTCCAGATGACTGTGGAAGAAGCCCGTGAGAAGACCGATGTGGTGACAGGTATTTTCACTCTCAATACCATACCTGTATATGTTATCTTTGATCCGGGAGCCACCCACTGTTTTGTATCGGAATCTTTATTGCCTCGCCTAAATGTACCTTTAACCCCGATGGATGAAAGTTTAGAAGTAGCTATAGCAGACGGCCGATATGTCTGGGTTTCTGAACATATGGAAGGTTGTCAGCTTAAAATCTACGGGACCGTTTTCCCTATAGATTTGAAGCCGATGACTACCAACGAGTTTGGTGTAATTGTGGGAATGGATTGGTTAGCGACAAATTATGCTAACGTGGATTGCAGAAATAAAAGTATTACAGTGTTATCACCGGAAGGGGAATGGATGAAGATTCAGGGTGAACGACCTCGGTTGAGAATGCCAGTCATCTCCTTTGCTCAAGCTCGTAGCTGTGTCAGTAAAGGAGGGATGTCCTATTTGGCTTATGTGTCAGTAGCTCAACCGATTAAAGTGGGAGTAGCGAATGTGAATGTGGTGAACGAGTTCCCAGATGTGTTTCCAGACGAACTTCCAGGGTTGCCACCAGATCGACAGGTTGAGTTCACGATTGAACTAGTTCCGGGAGCTGCACCCGTTGCTCGAGCTCCGTACCGTCTAGCACCTTCAGAGATGGTGGAACTGCGGAAGCAACTGGAAGAATTGTTAGACAGGGGTTTCATCAGACCGAGTACATCACCTTGGGGAGCCCCTATTCTGTTTGTCAAGAAGAAAGATGGGTCAATGCGCATGTGCATTGACTATCGGGAACTAAACAAGATCACGGTGAAAAACAAGTACCCGCTACCCAGAATAGACGACTTGTTTGACCAGCTACAGGGTGCGTCCTATTTTTCCAAGATTGACCTGAGGTCAGGATATCACCAGTTAAAGATAAGGGAGTCAGACATTCCGAAGACGGCTTTCCGAACAAGATACGGTCATTATGAGTTTTTGGTAATGCCTTTTGGGTTAACCAATGCTCCAGCCGTATTCATGGATCTTATGAACCGAGTGTGTCGACCGTTCCTTGATACCTCGGTGATAGTGTTTATCGATGACATCTTGGTGTATTCGCGAAGTCAAACCGAACATGAAGTGCATTTGCGACAAGTATTAGAATTGCTTCGTCGAGAAAAGCTGTATGCTAAATTCTCGAAGTGTGAATTCTGGTTAAGGGAAGTCCAATTCCTTGGCCATGTAATTAATGCTGAAGGGGTGAAAGTAGATCCAGCAAAGATTGAAGCCGTGATGAAATGGGAACCGCCTAGAAGTCCCACTGAAGTAAGAAGTTTTCTTGGTTTGGCAGGCTATTACAGAAGATTTGTCGAGAATTTCTCTTCGATAGCTGTCCCGTTGACCAAGTTAACTAAGAAAGGTGAAAAATTTACTTGGGCTGCAGAGCAACAAGAAGCATTCCAGAAACTGAAACAAGCCTTATGTAAAGCACCAGTGTTAGTACTACCTCAAAGCGGAGAAGAGTATGTGATCTACAGCGATGCTTCTAGAATTGGTCTTGGTTGTGTTCTGATGCAGAAAGGTCGGGTCATAGCTTATGCGTCCCGCCAATTGAAAGATGCTGAGAAGAAATATCCAGTCCATGATCTGGAATTAGCTGCGGTGATTTTAGCATTGAAGCTGTGGAGGCATTATTTATACGGTGTAAAATTTGTCATTTACACGGATCACAAGAGCCTGAAGTATCTTTTTGACCAAAAAGAGCTTAGCATGAGACAGCAAAGGTGGATGGACCTGTTGAAAGACTTTGATTGTGAAATTCAGTACCACCCTGGCAAGGCAAATGTGGTGGCAGATGCTTTAAGCCGAAAAGAAACTCCTCTGAAAGTTACATCCGCGTGTATGGGTGTAGTGAGCCGGTTACCAGGATTGATTCGTTTGGCACAGGAGGAAGCGTGTAAGCCGGAGAATGTAAAAAGTGAAAGAATGGTAGGATACTTGAAGCATCTGGAAGAAAATACTCAGAAATTGAAGACCTTCAGAGGCCGAATATGGGTCCCGAAACAAGGAGAAGCGCGAAACTTGCTTCTAGAAGATGCACATTATAGCAGATATGCAGTTCACCCGGGTAGTACCAAGATGTATCGGACGTTAAAACCGATGTATTGGTGGCCTGGAATGAAAAGAGATGTTGGAAGATTCGTGGAAAAATGTTTGACTTGTTTGCAAGTTAAGTCAAACCATCAGAAACCATATGGAGAAATACAGCCGTTGCCGATTCCAGAGAAGAAATGGGACCATATTACCATGGATTTTGTGACTAAGTTGCCGCGGACGCCGCGAGGTTATGATTCTATATGGGTGATTGTGGATCGATTGACCAAATCGGCACAATTTATACCATATAAGGAAAAGTACAGAGTAGATCAACTGGCGAAAATCTACATTGATGAGGTGATTTGTCGGCATGGACTTCCAGCATCGATAGTATCAGACCGAGATAGTAGATTTACTTCTCATTTTTGGCAGAGTCTTCAAGAGCAACTGGGTACGAAAGTACTTATGAGTACCGCATATCACCCGCAGACCGATGGCCAAAGTGAAAGAACGATCCAAACTTTGGAAGATATGTTGAGGACTTGTGTCATTGACTTCGGTGGAAGCTGGGAAGATCATTTGCCTTTAGTGGAATTCGCGTACAATAACAGCTATCATTCCAGCATTCAGATGGCCCCGTATGAAGCCTTATATGGAGCAACGTGCCGTACTCCGACTTGCTGGACTGAAGTTGGGGAAAAGCCGTTGGCTGGACCCGAAATTGTAGCCCAGACTGAAGAAAAGATCAAACTGATACGCGAAAATTTGAAGGTAGCCCAGAATAGACAGAAGCAGTACGCAGACAGACGGGTGAAACCGATAGAGTTCCAAGTGGGAGATATGGTAATGCTCAAAGTATCCCCTTGGAAAGGCTTGATTCGTTTTGGGAAGAAAGGAAAGTTGAGTCCTCGCTTTATTGGACCTTTCCGAATATCCCAAAGAGTTGGAGCCGTGGCGTATAGATTGGAGTTACCTGATGAACTTCATGGTATACATGATGTATTCCATGTGTCCCATTTAAGGAAGACGTTGTTTGATAAATCTCAACAAGTACCTCTTGCTGAAATTGAGGTTGATGAAAAGCTGAGATACCAGGAACAACCTGAGCGGGTGTTAGACCGCAAGATAAGACAGCTTAGAAACAAGAAGATCAGTATGGTGAAAGTCCTTTGGCGTCATCACAAAGGTTCCGACATGACGTGGGAGACCGAAAGTGAGATGAGGGAGAAATATCCTCAACTTTTTGTATGATTTCGGGGACGAAATCTCTTAAAGGAGGGGAGAATTTGTAATGCCAAAACTTGTATTTATTATATAATTATAATAAAAGGGCAAAATGGTCATTTTACCTCAAAAGGGTAATTTGGTCATTTGGACAGAAAAGGACTTGTTATGTAATAATATTTTAAGTCTTGGATTTAAAATGTTATAAAAGTTGATCATTTGTCATAAATTGTGTTATTTGTGGCAAAACTTTGAAATATGCAACTTCAAGGACCAAATTGTAATTTCTGGAAGTATATAAGAGAGACTTGTGTGCAGAATTTTGGGAGTTACGGGAACTTCTTGTGGCTGAAATTCTGCAGAGGATTGAAAGGTTTCTTGAAGGTTTGAAGCTTGGATTGTAATCCTTGGCTTAAAAGGGCATAATTGGAAGAATTTGAGGTAAGTTTCCAAGTTCTTGATTGTTATTCTTGGTGAGTTGTGTAGAACTCAAAAACTGTAAATTCAGTTGTGTTTGGGTGTTTAAAATGGTTAGATACTTCCATTAAGCCATGCTAGTAAGAGCTTAACTCAATAAAATGGAAGTAGGATGCTATAAATGATAAAATTGAAGAATTGGGGTTGTTAAAACTAAGAACCCTAATTCTTAGTATGGATGATTGAGGGTGTTTTGATGGTTAAAAACTTTGTTAAAATGTAAGGTTTTAGCCTAGGAACAAACCCCAAACAATTAAAAACGAAATTAAGGACTAAATGGACGAAATCTGCAAGCTACAGTGCAAAAATCGCGACTGGCCAGGGGGCCTGCCCAGGCGCCAGGCGCGGTGCGCCCAAGAGCCAGGCGGGGTGCGCCCAGGCGCAGTGCGCCCTGACCCTGGCGCAGTGCGCCTCCAAGGCAGTGGCCAGGCAGGAATTTTGAAACGCTAACTTTTGCGTTGCTTGTCCGATTAAGCTCAAATTTGGACCATAGGTGTATTATGGTCTGAAAAGTTTGGGAAAATTTTTAGATTGAGTTTCCGACCCCTCGGGGGCACTGTAGACCGATCCGAATGTCCCGGTGAATAGTAAAATTCACATAAAGTTAGTAAACGGGAAGTTTATTAACTAGGCATTGTTTATAGCAATGTTTTATTGAACTCTAGTGTATTAGAATTTACTTGCAATGGGTATTAACCTATAATCATGTTGAAAATGATTGAATTATAGGTGCGGGACAAAATTCTACGGATCATATCGGAAAGCAAGGAACGGCAAAAGCTAGTTGTAATAATATTTCAGGTGAGTAATCTTGACTATATCTAGTATGATATATGATGATTACAGTGGCACTACTTAAAGTAGTTGAATACGGTACAAAGGTAGAGTACCCGAGTAATATACGTACATGACATTTGAATTGAAATTCTAAATGGTGTAGTCTTGTTGGCAAAGATTATTTTCTTTGATATTAAATGGTACGGCCTTGTTGGCTATGACTCCGGTGCGGCCTTGT
This sequence comes from Cichorium intybus, assembly GCA_023525715.1. NCBI lineage: Eukaryota > Viridiplantae > Streptophyta > Magnoliopsida > Asterales > Asteraceae > Cichorium > Cichorium intybus. The sequence continues at coordinate 29,091,606 of CM042013.1, read as the reverse complement.
TGGCTATGTCTCCGATGCGGCCTTGTTGGCTATGACTCCGGTGCGGCCTTCGGGCTATGTCTCCGATGTGGCCTTCGGGCTATGATGTGATGCGGCCTTCGGGCTATGATATTAGATGCAGCCTGTATGGCTATGATTACTGTGCGGTCAATGATGACCATGACTTTTGGGACAGAAATTGTTAAGAGTTTAATTGTTATTATTCTCTTGTATATGTTTATCTGTTTGCTTGATTACTCATTGGGCTTGTAGCTCACGTTTTGTTTGATATGTCCCTGCAGGTGAGCGTGACCCTGCTAAGGGAAAAGATAAAGTCCGTGACTGAGGACTTAGCGTTGAAGTAATACCCGGCTTGAAGAATGTATAATATTTATGTATTGTACTTCGTGATACACTTGTACTCGTATTTGTTAACTAATACCCCCTACTTATGGTTTTTATTATAAGATATTTGGTTTGCAAAAATGAAAATTTTTTGGGGTGTTTTTGTTAATAAGTCGGGTGTTACAAAGATGATTATGTAGCATATATCATGGATTACATCTAAGTAAGTTGATGAACGATCTTCTATTTACATATTTTACATCTTTGCTATTTCAATGAATCACTAATAATCTTGCTTTGTTTTGTATTGTTTTAATATAGTTGTAGAGAAGACAAACAAGAAGCTTAAAAAACCTCAACTTGTGGTCAATCTATGGTCACGTTAATGAAATAGCTCCCTGTAAGTTCTTGTTGCTAAACGAGAAGACAAACAAGCAACTTACGAGGGTTAATGTGCTTGTACTCATTGTGCGACGTAACCTGTACAGAAGAAGGCTCTTCGATAACTATGTGTTTGCTTCTTTGGATGAGATCACGTTAATATAGAGAAGAAATACATAGAAAAATTACATGCTTTTCTCATTGTTAAGTATAGATTGTTTACAACCTATATCGGAGCATTAAATTACATAAATATGTAATAGTCCGTTCTTTAGTAGGTGGGGGAGATGCTTGTATGTATATTTAATGGCTTCCGAATTTTGCAACCACTTGTTAGTTTTTGATTATGATAACATATTTTTTCTAGTTTGTGGCATTTTTGATGTAAAATTTCGTTTTCTAGTATAATCAAATATTTATCATGTTAGATGGATTTTTGGATTGTTGATTACATATTCGTTCTTCAATATAACATAATTACATTTGAAGAAAATAAACTTATCAATATTTAATTGATTTTGTCAAAGGCATCACATGTATTTCCACAAACAAAAGAAACATTACATAGCACATCATTGTCAGGATCACTACCGACATGACTGAAAAAACTTAAGTAAGATAACATTGACAAACTTTTGTTATTCATGCTTTAAACTAATGTTTTCATCCCACTTCTTCAAGTCTAATTGCATTTTCTTTTTTCCTTCAATTTCAACAATTGATCTTCTAACTTCGAACTATCATTTGTGTTTTTCTTCCTTAACTCCATCTATGCTTCCATTACTTCCTTTTAAGTAAATTTCAAGTAAGATATCCATTTTGTAAACTTCAAATCTATATTTATTGAACACACTCCTTGAAATACAAACATTTGAAAAACCTTTTATCGGGGTTCAGGTAGTCTAGGTTGCAAATTATGGAGCTTCGACATCATAGTTACAAATTTGTATTTCATTATTTCGTATCAACCTCGTCCTTCTTCGGTAGCTTGATGCAGATGATGAAGTTGAAACCATTAAGAAAAAGAAGAAAGTGTTCGACCTAATGTAAAGTATAAACCTTCTCATTAGGCCTATAAAGTGAAACTTCAATCCACTGGCGGAACTTAATAGGGGAAGGAGGGGGTTGTTCCCCCCCCCCCCCCCCCCCCAAAAAAAAAAATTAATGTTTAAAGGAAAAAGTTTATATTACATGTGCAATATATATATATATATATATATATATATATATATATATATATATATATATATATATATATATATATATATATATATATATATATATATATATATATATATAGAGAGAGAGAGAGAGAGAGAGAGAGAGAGAAGAAGGATAAAATAAGAAGTCAAATTATGCTAAGAATGTAAAAAGTTTTTTACTTACTTGTTTTATTGATTAATCATTAAAATGAATCACCGGATGAATAAAAAATAACATGATTCATTGAAAAAAATTCCTAAAAAAACATATTTATGAATCATTTTTTAGTAAATCAAGTTTTTATTCACGCTACGAACAATTTTATTGAATAACAACAAAATCATCATAAAAAATGAATCATCGAGTTGTTTTACGAGAATTTTTTTATGAATCGTGTTATTTTTGCATCGTTAATTGACTCATTTTGTTGTTTTGCCAAAAAAATATGTAAATAAAAAACTTTTTACCTTCCTACCAAAAATTGTTTTCTTACCGGATCTCAATTATATATATATATATATATATATATATATATATATATATATATATATATATATATATATATATATATATATATATATATATATATATATATATATATATATATATATATATATATATATATATATATATATATATATATATATATATATATATGGTTGGGTTCTTGTGAGAACCCAAAAAACCATGAGATCTTAAGAACTCTTTCTGATTGGTCAGATCACAAAAGGGCACGATTGTCATTTTATCAATTCACATTTAATTATGATTTTTTTTTTTATTTTTGGCAACAACATTAATAACTCCTATAATCAAGGTTATTAGATTTGAATTTTGAAATTTAAAAAAAAAATCAAATTTTTGTTTTCATAAAAATTTTATAAAATTTTCGTTTTTATTATTAAATAATTTTTCCGGATTTATAAAAACATAAAATTTTGAATTTTTTTTAAACAAAAACAAATTTTCGAAATTATAAAAACATATTAGTGTATATATATATATATATATATATATATATATATATATATATATATATATATATATATATATATATATATATATATATATATATATATATATATATATATATATATATATATATATATATATATATATATATGATATTGGGTCCATCGGCTGACCCGAATAGCATCACAACACGGTTTGACGGCCGCTGGACGGCACTACTTGACAGCACAATGTGGCTGCCAGCCCTGCTCGACAGCACGGCGTGACAACCTGCCAGCCAGCCAACAGCATTTCTTGGTTGCATCTCCTAACAGCTAGCTTGGCAGCCTTGCTTCACAGCACTGCTAGCTGGGCCTGAATTGGGCTGGCCCAAGGCCTGACCTAATTGTCCCCTATAAATAGAACATGAAGGGAACCCTAGTTCCCTAAGTCATGAGCCTCCACTCCCACTACCCTCTATACACGTACACTATGATGGTTCTCTCTGGCGAGGAAAAATTATCTCATCTCGCATACCGAACTGACTTGATCGTCGGAGCCTGCTCCCGGGGCACACGCCCTGGGACGGTTCTAACGATTATCTTCTCTGGTTGTGACTAGGATCCAAGTCGGGAACTCGCTAACGGCACCAACATCAAGACCTTCGATCCTGATCTACTCTCAAGACCTGATGCCAAATCCGATGATACATCATTGGCGCCATCCCGGACCTCGAACAAACTGCCGCCGCTTCCCTTCACCGGATTAAAACTTCATCCCCTCCAAGATCTCACAGATCTGTTCTTTAAACCCTCATTTCTTAACAGATCTGTTGTTCAAAGCCTCATTTCCTAAAAAAACGTTTCACTGCACATTTTTTACACATCTTTCGGTAAAAGTTTCATAAACCAGTCTGAAGTCTCTGATATTGATTCTAACCGGTGACGATACATGATTTCGTTACTTTCCAGGTTCTATTCCTTATGAACACAAACTCGATTTTATTACTATTAGACATAAGGTTTCTTCCTACCTGATATTCGTGAGCAACCATAGCTCGGAATCAATTTCTCCGATCAAAATTCTGTCACCAGAGCAAAGTGCGAGAAAATTAGCATGGAAATGTCGATGAGCTTGGAACCAAGGTAGTCGAACTTTCAAAAACCACAGACCTCATCCAGATCTTCAAGGACTGGTTAACTATGAACATTCTGCTAAAGTTCAATCAATCATCATTGATGGGTTCTTGCACTAGCATCTACTCTTCTTGAGCAACCGATCGGAAAAAAGGAGGACTACAGGGCCAGTCCAGCCCGACTTATCTCTCTCTAACCATATACTCACTCACGCCATCATAATTCTCAGAAACCTACCGTCAATTACAAAATCGATTTTGTAAAATCGATTATCAAACCCAATTTCAGTTGAGATTATAACTCGAGGGGAAAACAATAACTTCCAATCGAAATCGAATCCGAAGAGTTACTGCATTTTTCATTCACGGGATCGTTGCCTAACGATTTCGGTGTACACTCACTCTCGCCACCACAGACGACGACAAGCCCACCTGAAATTGGATTTTGAAAAATCATGAAAGGATATAGTTCACATACCCGACGCTGAAGTAGTTCAATTTATTGAAATGTCAAGAAAGCTAAAAGTATGGGTCGACAACAATTTATTGAAATGTAAGAAGTTCCAAGGAACCGAAAATCGCAAGTGGCAACAATCCCAGCTTAGACTTTGTCCAGGTATGGATTACTCCAAATCTCATATTGCAACAAAATCCTGATCGGAAAACAGAGTACCGCTAATATTCGAAATCACATCCTCAAAAGTAAATTGTACTTGTGGGAACAATTAGAGAAATGTTCCAGACTTTGTCCATGCGATTTTGGGCCCACTCAAGTCATTAACGCAATCAGAAAGAGGGGGAGAAGAGTCGTGCACTTTAGGTGCTCGATGAAATGCCTGTGAGAACAGTCCAAACCTGACTCTTTAGCTACGCTTTCCTATCGATGATTTCCCTAGCAGTCATATCGCACAACGGCGACACTATGTCGCAATTTAAAACTCTACAAGAGTTTCATGAGTATCTGCATCCCTACGTCTAAGATTCGCAAACCCAATTGTTTTCTTCCCAGGAAGAAAGAGCTAACTGTAAGCTTGAACATCACCTAAGGGGCGAGTGACGTATCCTAATAACTCCTTTGATGGCAATACCGTTGGAAAGGTCATACAACCGTGCGTCATCTCTAGAAACAGTGGCCTGGATTACGCACTCAAGATGTTCAACAAAATGCCTGAATGAACAGTCATGCGAAATCCATAAAAGATTTGTCAGGATGCCAAGCAACTGGTTCAAATGCAGAGGTTTACAAAAATCCAACCGACCAAAAGCTTCATACAATCTTTTATAATACATTTTTATTGATTCATTGGCACTCGATCTCATGTTACAACCCTCCACCTACCTTCAGTTACCAGATGCATCTTGTTAAATAATGAAACTTTAAAAAACAAAACATTGTTTACTCGCTTTTACACCTAACCATTGCGACATTTCACATGTTGCTATTTTACTTTTGTATAAACTCAAAACGAGGCCTTCCTAAATATTAGCATTATTAATACTTTTAAATTACGCGATTACAATAAAGAACAAAAACGAAAAGCAAGATTTCAAACAAAGATACATGCTACAACTATTATTGTCATTCATATACTCTATGCTCTATTACATTATATAGAGTTTAAAAAACTTACTTTTATGTTGCTCGTTTTGACATGTACAAATGAGCGAGACACAAAAATGTATGAGGCAACTCAAGCACAGCTATACGACAAAATCTTACCCTCTTTTCAACATGAGAAGCAAGTTGATGCCTACAACAAAGAGAAGAACAACGCATAATGCAATCCAAAACAACATTATATTGTTCTATTTTTTCTTCACTATGATGACTCGTCTCTAAAATACTTCCCGGTCATCGTTGGCAATTTTCAAATACACAAATGTACAAGCACAAGCCAATACGTAAACAAGGGAAATTTGTTCGCATTGCAAAACCCGACTCCCTTCCCCGCATGACAAGCGTGGCATCATTTTTTTTCCAAAAAGGGGGGAGTAGAAGGGCTAACACAACACAATCACAATGGAGAAGTTTTCCCAAAATTCGACTCATTACTCGGGAGGGAAGAATCAAATAGCAGCATCGCTGTCCAACTCTTATCGGGCTGCTGCTTAGATCTTACCAGCAACATTGTTGCGCTGTTCCTGCCAGCAGCCCTGCTGCTCAGTTCCTGCCAGCAGCCCAGCTGCCCAGCTCATGCCAGCTGCCCGCTGCCCAGCTCTTGCTAGCAGCACTGTTGCGTGGCTCCCGCCTGCAGCCCTGCTGCTCAGTTCCTGCCAGCAGCCCAGCAGCCCGCTGCCCAGATCTTGCTAGCAGCACTGTTGCGCTGCTCCCGCCAGCAGTCCTGCCGCTCAGTTTCTGCCAGCTGCCCAGCTCATGCCAGCTTCCCACTACCAGCAGCATTGTTGCGCTGCCCTTGCTAGCAGCTCCGCCGCCAAGCTCCTGCCAACAGCCTTGCTGCAATCTCGACACATAACAATACCATAACATTATAAATATGTTGCTAACAAGTAAAGGGCAAAACTCTTTGTGCTACACTTTGTGATATGCACATGAAAAGATAGCTAGCTAGCCAGGCACTAGTTTTATTATATATCTTTGCTCGGATTGACCGTCCGGGTCAGGCACATATCCCGGCGCATGAACCACTCGCTACTATGCCCAATTCTAACATGGCCCGAGTGCCACGCAAAGGTCCGAGTACCTAACATGGCCCGAGTGCCATGCAAAGGTCCGAGTACCTAACATGGCCCGAGTGCCACGCAAAGGTCCGAGTACCTAACATGGCCCGAGTGCCACACAAAGGTCCGAGTACCTAACATGGCCCGAGTGCCACGCAAAGGTCCGAGTACCTAACATGGCCCGAGTGCCACGCAAAGGTCCGAGTACCTAACATGGCCCTAGTGCCACGCAAGGGTCCGAGTACCTAACATGGCCCTAGTGCCACGCAAAGGTCCGAGTACCTAACATGGCCCGAGTGCCACGCAAAGGTCTGAGTACTTAACATGGCTCGAGTGCCACCGCAAAGGTCCGAGTACCTAATGAGGCCCGAGAGCCACACAAAGGTCCGAGTACCTAACAAGGCCCGAGAGCCACACAAAGGTCCGAGTACCTAACAAGGCCCGAGAGCCACACAAAGGTCCGAGTACCTAACGAGGCCCGAGAGCCACACAAAGGTCAGAGCACCTGATAACGCCCAATGCAAACAAGGTTTAGAAGGTTCATAATCTTTGCCTTGACTTGCTGGCTGTTAAGCCCAATTCAAATAAGGTTTAAAAGGCTCATAACCTTTGCCTTGGATTGCCGGCTACTAAGCTTGATTCCACCACAAGTGATCGCTGGATGGAATAAACCTAGCTACTACACATCATGACTCACGCATCACAAGCCTAACCTATGCTTAGCACCATACATTCGATGCGTTCTTCTACAATTATCGATAAAAGCAATTTACACAGTTTCCCTCTTTACTCCGACGATCAACAAGCATTTTCTCACTTTACGTCTTATCGCAACAAGGATAATCCCCCTAGCAGCCGTGCTGCACATTTTCTGGATAGCAGCCATGCTGCTTATTATCTATTAGCAGTCGTGCTGCACATTTTCTGGATAGCAGCCATGTTGCTTATTATCTATTAGCAGTCGTGCTGCATATTTTCTGGCTATCAGCCATGCTGCTCATTATCTATTAGCAGCCCTGCTGCACATTTTCTGGATAGCAGCCATTCTGCTCATTATCTTGTCAGCAACCCCACTGCACATTATCTGGACAGCAGCCTTGCTGCTTGTTATCCCGACAGTCGCCTCATGGCTCATATTCTTGTCAGCAGTCCCGTTGCACATGATCTTGACAGTAGCCCCGACATGTATATTCGTAACGACAGCTTTTCCCTATTCACTTTAGTCTGATGTAGCCACCTATCAGCTACCTACATCAGACTGGGGGGAAATCGGCATGGCATAACTTGTGTAAAGCACTATGAAGACGTTTATTGGTGGCGCTCCACCAAGATACGACGCGGACGTTACGACAACCTTTTTGCATAACCACATCAGCAACTTGGCCACATTATCACGCAACGACTCCGCTCCATGATCGCCACAGCAGCCTTGCTGCGTAATCATGGCAAGAACTATGTTGCACCAAATCCAGCGGATCACAATCTCATAGCGCAAGAAGAGATTACCAAAACAACCTCGCGTCGTGTAGATCCAACTCTACCGCAGGACCCGCTAACATACTACGACTCCCAGAGGCGAGGTTTGGTTGTTCCTTTTATATTTTCGGCACGTATGTAATATCTAGTCCAACGCGATTGGTAGCAAACCAATCACATCGGACTAAGGGGACTTGATAGCGTATGACTTATATAGTTGTATCCAGTCCAATGCGATTGTCAGCAAACCAATCATATTGGACTGGGGGGACTTGATTATATTGGGTCCATCGGCTGACCCGAATAGCATAACAACACGGCTTGACGGCCGCTGGACGGCACTACTTGACAGCACGATGTGGCTGCCAGCCCTGCTCGGCAGCACGGCGTGACAGCCTGCCAGCCAGCCAACAGCATTTCTTGGTTGCATCTCCTGACAGCTAGCTTGGCAGCCTTGCTTGACAGCACTGCTAGCTGGGCCTGAATTGGGCTGGCCCAAGGCCTGACCTAATTGTCCCCTATAAATAGAACATGAAGGGAACCCTAGTTCCCTAAGTCATGAGCCTCCACTCCCACTACCCACTATACACGTACACTATGATGGTTCTCTCCGGCGAGGAAAAATCATCTCATCTCGCATACCGAACTGACTTGATCGTCGGAGCCTGCTCCCGGGGCACACGCCATGGGACGGTTCTAACGATTATCTTCTCTGGTTGTGACTAGGATCCAAGTCGGGAACTCGCTAACGGCACCAACATCAAGACCTTCGATCCAGATCTACTCTCAAGAGCCGATGCCAGATCCAATGTCGCATCAATATATATATATATATATATATATATATATATATATATATATATATATATATATATATATATATATATATATATATATATATATATATATATATATATATATATATATATATATATATATATATATATATATATATATGCATACTCTCAGATGCATATGTGCATATTTTCACAATTTATATATACATATTCGTATTTTTAATATTTAAATGTAAAAAATAAACAATGCATTTTATTATAAACAATAATATACAACTTTTTTGAACAATACATACATAGAATTTAAAATGTACAACAATATACAACTGTTTTGAATGCTACATACAAATTTACTATAAATAATGAACGTTACATAAAAAAATATAAAAATATAACGAAAATTCATGATATCTTCGTTTCTCAAATTTTCAATTTTCATTTCTTCAATTTGTTTGATAAATTCTCCAAAATCTGCAATAACATTAACAAAAATTAATATACATGTATATTCAAAAACATTAAAATAAATACATACCTGCATATACGCATATGAACAAATGCACATCTATTTTTGCATATATAGACATATATGCATATGTACACATACACATTTATACACATAGAAACATATATGCACATATGCATTTATATAACTTCATATTAAAAAAAGGGTAAATTGCATAAAAATCACTAACTTTTCCAATTTTCTCGATTTTGACACTGCATTTTTTATTTTTGCAATTAAGTCATTATGTTTTCAGAAAATTGCAATTAAGTCATTATATTTTCCAAAAAGTTGCGAAAATGACCATATGACTGGATGGCAACAGGGTCATATGGTCAGATTTGCAATTTTTTAGAAAACCTAATGACTTAATAGCAAAAATAAAAAACATAGTGTCAAAATCTAGACATCTGAAAAAGTTAGCGACTTTTCGGTAAGGTGACCTTGTTTTCGGTAAATATGAAAACGAACCATTTAATATTGTTGTTTTGGGACCAAATTAACCAAACCGATTAAACGTTCAAATAAGATTAGACGAACCATTTAATTGTAATTCCTAATGCTATCATTTCTATTAGGGAAAAAATGGTGTTATATAATCTAATATAAAAATAAGTATATATTTAATATTAATTTTTAAACGGTTTACGATTTCAAACCGAAATTTTTTAACGAAACCAAACTCGAACCGCGAAACCGATTAAAGGCTATCACCAACTCGAAAACTGAACCGTAACCGAATAACCCGAACCCGAAAAGTCGCTAACTTTTTCAGATGTCTAGATTTTGACACTATGTTTTTTTATTTTTGCTATTAAGTCATTAGGTTTTCTGGAAAATTGCAAATCTGACCATATAACCTGGTAACCTGTTGTCATCCAGTCATATGGTCATTTTCGCAACTTTTTGGAAAACATAATGACTTAATTGCAATTTTCTGAAAACATAACGACTTAATTGCAAAAATAAAAAATGCAGTGTCAAAATCAAGAAAATTAGAAAAGTTAGTGACTTTTATGCAATTTACCCTAAAAAAACCCCAAAAATACTTACATGCATATATACAAATATGCACATAGGCACATATATGTATGCATATATGCACACATGTGTACACAAACATGAATATAAACAAATTATCACATATGCACATACGCACATACGTATATATATCAACATACGTATGTATGCATATATGCACATATACACATACGTGTATGCACATATGCACATACGTGTATACAGTGGCGGAACCAGAAAATTGGAGCAGCAGTGGCACCAATTTTTTTTATGAAATATAATAAGATATTTCACTCTAATGTTCTTGTTCAAAACTCAAAACTAAGTATCCATCTCTTATAACTTTTAAATTTGCAAGATAACTTTTTCTTTATTTGAATGTGTACCTTGCAATAGATGTATAAATAGAGGTAACTACTTTTGCAAAATATTTATGTTAAAGCAAATAAAAATAAATAAAAAACATAGATTGATCAGATTCAGTAATCAATATCAACACTAAGAAGTCAGAACATAAATAAACAAAAATCAAGAACATATACAATCAGAAGTGAGAACATAAATAATCAGAATAATTTGATTCAAACAAGTCGAAATCATGAATCTGAAGGTGAGAAATGAAGAATCTGAAGTGAGAAATCAGAAATCACATTTACAATCAGATTCAAACAAAAGTCAAAATAAAGAATTGTAACGCCCCAATTTTCAATCAAAAAGTTTCTTTAACAATGTAAGTAAAAACATAGATAATCTTATTAACATGCTTAAACGGTGTTCATCAAAACTATTATCAGAGTGTATACGTCCCATAATTATAAAAATCTTATTTAATAATATAACTGTAAATCATAAATGTGCGATGCACCGCCGTCACGCCGAGCTCACCCCTTTATCAACTGAAGTACCTGAAAATGTTTTGAAATCAACGGGTAAGCATAAAGCTTAGTGAGTTCCACAAATTACCATACATGCCCACACATTAAACAACCCGTCCTCGGAAACGACCCGACCCTACCCGCCATACAACAGCTACGGGCGTCCACCATACAACAGCTATGGACACGGGGCGGTTCTACCCATCATACAACAGCTATGGGTTCCCGGTTATGGCCTAGTCCATCATACAACAGCTATGGGACAAGGCAATAGTCCGACTCGTCATACAACAGCTACGAGGGGACACGCATCAGTACTGAGCCCAACAACAAATAACCATAGATATAGAGCAAATCATATAACTGTAAATAACACACAAGATACCTAACATGCAACATCATATAGTAAGGTGAGGATACTCACCTGAATCACAACCGTCCGGATAATTGCTAATATCCCAAACTAGGCTCGTCCGATCACCTAAATCCCACATATACAACGTATTAAACACTGACCAAACTCTTGTAGGCTTGCCTAAAGTTCAGACCCCACGTTTGCTAAGCAACATTGGTCGAAAATTAGCTTTTGGGTCAAACAGTCGCTCGCCGCGGCGTGGCTCCTCACCCAACGCGCCACGGCTATCATCGTATACTTACGGGGGTTCAGCCGAGTCCGCGCCGCTGACATAGCCAGTCCGCGTCGCGGCTCGTAACATTCCAAAATGTTATTAGCGCTTAACAATACATCAATCGGCTAGGGTTCCTTTATATACCCTTCCTGGGATCAGAAACTACTCTAAGGTCACCTCTTTATGGACATGCAAGTCCATGCATGTCCTTGGTCCAAACCCTAAGTATTACAAGTCATCTAAGACTATTAACCAAGGAATAACACCATCTGACGGGTAAAATGAAATATCAGAAAGGTAGACATTCTTACCTTGCTTCTGGAAAACGGAGGAATGCACCCGATCAGCTACAAGCCTTCCCCCACGTCGTATCCCATCCTTCCAATCTCTCAAAACCTTCAAAGCCTTGGAACCGAAGAGCCTCTGCTGAACCAGTCGGCTCTACTCCCGAAAACTTCAAAAAACACGAACCCTAGGGCTGGGACCCTTTATATAGGCGTTTAAATCCGAATTAGGGTTTTTCATGACTGCGGCGCACCGCGCCACGAATTCTTCCGAACCGCGCCGCGCGTACAACTCATATGCGAATCTAGAATCTTCCCAATCCGCGCCGCGGATCCATCCGGGCCTCGACTCGGCGGAACGGGTCTTACAATTCTCCCCCACTTGAATGGATTTCGTCCCCGAAATCTGTGCCTGTAAACAACTCGGGGTAATGCCTTCGCATTTCTTCCTCGGATTCCCAAGTCTATTCAGACCCCTTACAATGCTGCCACAGCACCTTAACTACCCCTATCATCTTATTTTGTAAAGTCTTTATTTTTCTTTCTTTGATAGCAACCGGTCGCTCCACATAATTCAAGCGTTCGTCAATTTGGATACCCTCCAAGGGCACAATTGGAATTTCGTTGGCAACACACTTCCTGAATCGGGAAACGTGGAACGTGTCGTGAATCTAGCCAAGCTGCTCTGGCAGCTTCACCCGGTAGGCTACCTTACCTACTCGCGCGATGATTCGATATGGCCCAATGTACCTAGGGCCTAGCTTTCCTCGATTCGTGAAACGAATAACTCCCTTCCAAGACGACACATTTAGAAGAACAGAATCCCCAACCTGAAACTCGAGATCGGGCAGTCGTCTCGCAATTTCTCTCCTAATTGCACGCTACAGAACGCGTCGCATTGCACAGCCTCAACTAAGAAATCTAGTAGTTACTACGAGCCTGACTGAACCATAGATTCTATCTACTACACTAACAACGATCCGGTATACCTAGGGTCCAACTTTCCAGTACATCGGTACCTTAACGACAAAACTCCGACTGATAAACTCAGGTCCTATCACTGCATATTATCATGATTCTTCTTCCGGCTCAAACCAGTCTACAATCTCTTCCTGAACACATAGAAATCCTGACACCCTCTCTCGTACAACTTCTTGCATAAGAGACCATTTCTCGTGTGCTAACCATTATCATAAAGGACTCTACCAACGTTACATATGAAAATATGACAACGCCTAGTGATATCAAGTATTTTAGGCGTTGTTGAGCCCTGTTCTTGATAAAATTATATCAAATATGTCTGGGTATTCTCACTTTTCGTGCCAGGACTTGTTTGGAGAAAAAGAATAGAAACAGGGACTAAAAGCATGCAAAAGGAAGAAGTTGGGAAGGAATGAAAAATCAAGAGAACTCGTACGCGCGCCGCGGGAATTAACCATGCGCGACGCGGGCTTAAGGCGGTGGAACACATTCAAATGCCGAAGAATCGGGAAGAGATCAGTACGCGCGCCGCGGATTTCACTTCTGCACGGCGCGGCTGCGGGAAATTTGCAAGTATAAATAGATGCATTGGTTACTGTTTTTGTGATTGGAATTCGGATTTAGTGAATGAGAAGCATTTGGTTACATTTAATCTTAGCTTTTCGGTGTTTTGATGATTGTGTTTGGTTTTGATTGATTGGTTGTGTTTGAATTGTATTTTGGACCTTGTTGGGACTGTTTTCCTTAGCTGAAATCAGTAGCTAATTAGGTTAGTTTGTAAGCATTAAACCTTGGCTAGTAATTGTTCAGTGGAACTTTAGCTAGTGGCTAGTTTATGCTTTGCTTGGTTTTGCTAGTTTGGATGCCTTTGATTGCTTCTGATTCAGAGATGTACTTCTGATTTCAGCAAGTGACTAGGTTATTTGAGCATAGCTTAGCTTGGCTTGGGTGTGTTTGATCATTGCTTTTGTTTGCTAGTGATTAGGAAGATAGAAACCAGATCCTCCGACTATAGCTGTGACACTATTAGTTGGTAATCTCTCATCTAGCCTGACCACGAAGCTCCTGCGGATCGACCCTGACTACCGCTATACTAGTGTGTGTTAGGTTTTCTCTTATTTTTGACCGCACGACGACCTAGGCGTGTCAAATTTTGGCGCCGTTGTCGGGGAGCTGTGAGCTTAGATTAGGTGATCTGTAGGATTTAGTTTCTGATTTTTGATGTTTAATTTTAGTTCGCTGATTTTTGGTATGTGTACATCCTTATAATGGGTGATTACATGTACCCGGATCAGTATGATTATTATGAAAATCCGGCCGACACCTATTACGAGGATGATTGCTACAATGGATCACCCGATGACAATGGATGGCGGACCGAGGAGTCATCTCAGCCTGAGAATTCTGCAACTTGGGCCCAACTTTGGGTATTCATGTATAACAACTACCACGATCAGAAGGACCAGGCTGAAGCTCTTGAAAAAGTGCAAGCTTCTTTAGATAGGTTAGAGGAAAGTTGGAAACGTTCACCACCTTCGCCAGAACCGGAGACGAGTGGTTTTTATACCAATAATAATATGTGTGAACTTGCATCACCTGAATATGTGATGGAAGGGCATACACCGTGGGAAAGTTAAGAGACCACTAAGATGGTCGAAAATGTTGTGGAGGAAGAGGTTGTATGTGACAATGCTACCTCTAACTCAACAGCTTTTGATGTTTTTGATATTTTTGAAAATGTTGATAATGTCGAGCTAGTGATGAGTGAATCCATACCATCACCAGACGATTTGATTGATAAGGATGTTGTGGAGGAGGCTGTAAGTGACAGTACAGACCCCAGCCCAACTATCCCTGAAATTGTTGATACTATTGGGGAAGGGGGTGTAGATGACAATACTACCCCCGAACCTAGAATTTTTGAAAATTTTGAGTCTTTTGAAAGTAAGGATCTGGTGATGGGTGACTTTATACCACCATCAGATCAAACCAGTGGCTCACTCTTGGTCCCGATCCACCTGTTGGACGATGATCAAGAAGTTGATGCTGACGAATTAATATTTGAAAATAATAAACATGATTTTATCACCACTCATGATCCATTCATGAATGGAAAATTAGATGTGATAAATACCATCGATGAGGACATATGGAAGCATCCTGATATGTTGCCTTTCAATCCTAGTCGATTGAAAAATCTTTATTGGCATTGCAAGCCAAAATTGCAAACTGAAGATGGCACGTGGTACACTGGCAGAATGAAATATACAAAACAACTACTGGGAGCAGCGCTAGGCACGCTTCATGTCAAGCCCTTGACTTTGAAGAGGTGCAGAAGAAAGGACCGAGCTTGGAGGTTCAAAGCTACTTCCAAGCACTCGCGGGAAATCATCGGGAGACGACAACTGTGCAGCAGCAGGAGAACTGACAAGCCATTCGACCCAGGATAGTTTGAGGAGCAGTGGGTCAACAAAGGGATGGTGGTGACTAAGAATCAGCAAAGGAAGAAGGCAGACGATCCACCGTAGCTGTAGAAGGAACTGTACGTCTGGCTGAAGACGTTAAACTTAGCGCTTGTTGGGAGGCAACCCATCGTGTCATAAGTTAGGATATATTTCTTTGAATAAAATACAAAAAAAAAATACATCAATCTTTTTGCAGGTACTATTGGTTTGAAATAAGTATGGAGTCATTTGAGAAGTTTTGAAATTTTTGAAGTCCGCGCCGCGGGTATTTGAATTACGCGATGCGGGATCGTAAACCAACCCGATGCGCAGGGGTTGATTTGGTGACACGCGCGACGCGCAAAGCGTAAACCCGCGACGCGGTAAACCATCAGTCGGTTTTCTCCTTTATAAGGTAAGCCGCGGCTCACACGACCCACACGCGACTCGGAGCTCTGGTTATCGAAATTTTCTTGCAATTTTTCTTGCTCATTTTGTTCCCACTGCTAAGGTACGCCATTCTAACTATCTACTACTCGTTAAAACTAGCGATTAGGTAGTTAATTTTAGTGATTTGCCCAAAATAGTTCAAAACTTAGAATCACTAATGCTAGCTTATAGGGTGTTTGTTTTGCCAAATGGAGACCCTAGATGAGCTAGTCGGCACTTAGGCTACCTTGTGGTATGATTATATTGAGATTTAGCAGGTTAAATTGAAAATTTGGATCGGGGTTTGGAAACAGCCGCACGCCGCGCCGCGCCCTTGCTCTTGGGCCGCGCCGCGGTGCGGCAGGGAAGACAAGGACTGATTTTGCAAAATTTTTTGTTTTGTGGCTATATTTTCTTTTTGCAGATGATGTTCAGATTGGAGCATGCTTTCCTCCAGTTCCCCGCGGAGCTTGCCAGTTCGGCAGAGTACACCTCACAGAGGGACGCATTGAGGGGTCGCCGGGTTCTAGAGGCGACGATTATTGATAGAGATATATTGAGGGACGCAGGGCTCTGGGGTGCGATCGAGCCGTTTTTGCATCGTACCTGGACCCATGAGGAGGCATCATTCACATGCCGTGGCTGGGACAGGATCATGGCCACTGACGAGGATGTGGTCTATACGGAGCTTCTCCTGGAGTTCCTGTCTACTATCCATTTTGCTCCCAGGGCATCGGATCCGCGATCCAGGCTCATTCGCTTTCGTTTGGGAGGTGAGCACAGGGAGTGCAACCTCCGGGAGTTCGGGAGGTGCACAGGCCTATACACTCCTGCAGACCTCCAACATCGCTACTTCACCTGGTTCTTCGGGTCCTGCATTCAGGGGGAGCCGGACAGGGCTCCCAACATGGAGATTTGGACACCATTGTCCAACGTCAGGTACGAGGCAGGGACCTCGAGGGAGAGTCACCTACGCGATCCACTTCATCGCCTCATGCACCGGATCGTCTCCACCTCCATCATGCAGCGGGAGGGAGGC
This sequence comes from Cichorium intybus, assembly GCA_023525715.1. Classification (NCBI taxonomy): domain Eukaryota; kingdom Viridiplantae; phylum Streptophyta; class Magnoliopsida; order Asterales; family Asteraceae; genus Cichorium; species Cichorium intybus. The sequence continues at coordinate 29,074,454 of CM042013.1, read as the reverse complement.
GAGAAGGTGTCGGGCGATGACATGACATTTTTGTGGGCTCTCCTCGACCTGTCCCGATTCCTCCATCTCCCCTTCGCCCTTGCGGTTGCTCTCTCCACCCACTCTACCGGCGCCTCCTCTAGCAGCCCACTAGCCAGGGGGTATTTCATTACCCGCCTGGCCTGATCCTATGGTATTCTTACTGCCTCCGTGGCAGCCTCCTTGACCGCTCTGCCTCCATCGCGCACTACAGCACGCACTTTGGAGAGGATGCGGCTCATTGAGCTGCAGCGCCCGGGGCAGTACATCCGGGCCCCGACCGAGCCTCCTTAGGCACCTCAGCCCGCGTATGCCCAGCCTGGCAGGAGACGCAGGAGGCCAGAGCCAGCGCCAGAGCCCGCAGCCCCAACACAGCCGCAGGAGGACTCAGCGGCCATCCATCGGTTGGAGGCCCGAGTTGCGAGGATGGAGGACCAGCTCGAGTGGATCGGGGAGGTACTTTTGGAGTTGGCCACTCAGCAGGGCCGACGTCCCCGACCATTCCCAGCCAGGACCCACGATCATGAGGCCGGACCCTCCAGGCCGCCTGGCAGCGATTGATGTACCTTTTTCTTTCTTTCTTTTTATTATTTTTTTGGGATATATGTACAAACTTATGACACTTCTATCTGTATATTTATGTTCATGTTTTATTTGTCATGTCTGCTTTTAATTTGTTTGTTAAGTTATGCATGATATACCAATTTGAGAGGGAGTTGTCTCAGACAAGTATGGGGTCACCGTGCCCCCTCCACTTGTCTCGACCACCGGCGTGTTCACTGTAGCGCTACAACTCCAGAATACGAAATCGAGGATCCATCTGTACGCAATTATACCTGTGATATTGAGCACCAAGCAGTCTATCGTCCAAAAAGGGGTAACTCTTTCTCCCTTGTTTTGAAATAATTTTGTACAACGGGGACGTTGTACGGTTTTAAGTGTGGGGTGTGGACGGTCGAAAGAGAATTTTTTGAAATTTTTTTGCAGAAATGATCAATTTTTCAAATTTTTAGCGATATTTTTCAAAATTTTTTAATAAATTGCAATTTTGAAATGAATGGTTTGTGATTGTGATAGCATTAGTATTTTTCAAGAAATACTGTTTATTTGTGATCATGCTATTAGTTAGTCAAATAAGTTGAGTTTTATGAGTTTAGAAGATTGAGCTGTTTTAGGATTGGAGTTTAGGAAGGAAAAGTCAATCGGTGGCCTTTATTGTTCGAGCCGATAGGTCTAAAATGGGTGGGCCTTATGCACCTTACCACCTAAGATCGTCTGGTCTGGGATGGTATTTCTGAAAGCTCGCTACACGGACAACATCGAAAGTCATGGACAATTCCTTAATGGCCTTTAGAATCTGAATGAGTAAGTACACTTTATTGTGGACAGAAAGTTTGTAATCAAGGGTTCTCTAGAAAGCCATGAATTCCAAGGAACAATTCAATTATGTTTTCACGAACTATTCCACTCTAAATCAAATAGCAATAAACTTTGAAACTAAACACAGTCAGAAATTGTTTGATTCTTTATTATAATTTGTTAAAAACTCTCTTGCTTGGGGACAAGCAAGGCACAAGTGTGGGGTGTTTGACAACGCCTAGTGATATCAAGTATTTTAGGCGTTGTTGAGCCCTGTTCTTGATAAAATTATATCAAATATGTCTGGGTATTCTCACTTTTCGTGCCAGGACTTGTTTGGAGAAAAAGAATAGAAACAGGGACTAAAAGCGTGCAAAAGGAAGAAGTTGGGAAGGAATGAAAAATCAAGAGAACTCGTACGCGCGCCGCGAGAATTAACCATGCGCGACGCGGGCTTAAGGCGGTGGAACACATTCAAATGCCGAAGAATCGGGAAGAGATCAGTACGCGCGCCGCGGATTTCACTTCTGCGCGGCGCGGCTGCGGGAAATTTGCAAGTATAAATAGATGCATTTCCAGCCGAAAACCCTAGCAAAGACCGGGTGTAAAATCGACCTTGAAGCTCTTTGACTCCAGGATTTCATTTCAGCAAGCTCACAATTGGTATTTTATGATTTTTGATTTAATTTCCTTTTAGTAGCAAGTAGTTTTTGTAAGCATTAAACCTTGGCTAGTAACTGTTCAGTGGAACTTTAGCTAGTGGCTAGTTTATGCTTTGCTTGGTTTTGCTAGTTTGGATGCCTTTGATTGCTTCTGATTCAGAGATGTACTTCTGATTTCAGCAAGTGACTAGGTTATTTGAGCATAGCTTAGCTTGGCTTGGGTGTGTTTGATCATTGCTTTTGTTTGCTAGTGATTAGGAAGATAGAAACCAGATCCTCCGACTATAGCTGTGACACTATTAGTTGGTAATCTCTCATCTAGCCTGACCACGAAGCTCCTGCGGATCGACCCTGACTACCGTTATACTAGTGTGTGTTAGGTTTTCTCTTATTTTTGACCGCACGACGACCTAGGCGTGTCAAAATACAACTCCCACCAAACTAAGAACGTAATCCCGAAGGAACTCCTTCAAGAGTCTACATTGATCTCCCCATACAGCCATCCTTCTAAGGGTGATGCACAATACTGAAACAAACTTAGGTGTCGCAACTTTACGAACCTTCTCCTAAACTCCTGAGTGAGCTGCACCTCCTTACCTGATATCACCATCCAGAGCACCATATCGGGGTACCTTCTCCCAAGCCTTAACATCATCCACCCTTCATAGACTAGCATACTATAATAGACTTAAAGCGAGCACTCCTACTCCATCAGTCTACGACATCCTCGATTTTATCAACACACTGAGGGGTTCCTTGGTACTTCCACGATGAACCCACATAGGCATACTGTGACATCCGCCTAAAATGGATTCGGGTCAACCCAACCCAATTGGAAATTTAATAAACCCTACTCAAGATTACTTGATGCTAATAGGATCAAAATCCTTACACTACGATATAAATTGACGTTAATAGCAATATAGCATAGTATAACGTTATAACTATAATCAAATTAAATTATAATACCATATTAAAATCAAATCAAAGTATGATGCTCTAATTAAATTAAAATAATCAAACTTGAATGCTATAATTAAACTTCAAATCAAAGTAGATTGTTATAATCAAATAATAACCTATTTTTTTTTATAAAACTCTATTTTTATAAACACTACATTAAATTTTATAAAACTCTTAAGATGCTTGTGTTAGTGGGGAATTATGAAGACCACCAAAAGTAAAAGGTTATTCCCATTGTCTCCCACCTATACATCCCATCATCTTTCCTTTCATTTTTCTCCCAACACATTTTTCTCATCACCACTCAAACCCTCTCTATTCTTTCTCTCACTCTCAATCTCGAAATTCTTCCAAGAAATATCAATTTTCCAGCCAAGAACAATCCCTCATACTCAAATCTCCATCCCTCTTGAAGCATTCATCAATGTATGTTGTTAAAAGTTCCAAATTCATACATGAAACAAATTAAATCCACCAAACTATCTAAAACTCATTTTATGCATAAACCTGATTTTTCTCAGAATCCCATAAATAAAATAAGAAGTTCTGGAAATTTTCAGAAAATAACTTATTTTTATTGAATTACTATAATTATTGCAATATAATAAGGCAATAATTCACATAAAATACTTTTTGCAGTCAATAAATTCTGGGAAAATTTTGGAACAACGCATATATTAAGTAAAGTGGATTTATAAAGTTTCATGCATTTATATTACTGTTTGATGCTTATTTTGTATTTTATTTTGTTGTAGATAAATAAATTGCAAAATATAGTTATGTATGTTAAAAACTAGATTTTATATTTTTTGAACCTTATTAACATTTTAAAGACTCCATGAAAAAATTTACAGATTTTTGTAAGAATGTTTGCTTATTTTTCCTGATTTAATGATTATTTAATGGTTTAAATTGATAATAAATAGCTACACAAGTCCAAAAATTATAAAACCTTATCAGAATATCATATATAACATGTTAATCATAAATAAAAAGTCTAATGAATTTCTCTTAATATTTTCCTATTATTTATGATTTTATTGATTAGTTAATATTGAAAAACATAATAAATACTCCCCATAGTAAAAAATATCCAAAATATTTACAGTAGGCTCAATATAATGTTAGGGTCCGTTTGGCAGGGTCTTAATTTTTAAGGTCTTAATTTCTAAGAGGTCTTAATTTCTAAGAGGGTCTGCACTTTTAAGATCTCAATTTTTAACAGGTGTTTGGTTGGAACTTTTCAATTGCTGTGTTGAATGGTAAAAATGACCATTTTACCCTTTTTATATATTTTTTTGCTGAATCAATAACGTAACATTCCAAAATCAGATTCCGAAAATCAACAAGCACAAACAGATTTCAATATCAGCAACAATTTCAAAGAACGTAAAGAATTTCCAAAACTCAGCAACAATTTCAAAGAAGTAATTCAACAACAAAATAGATGGAGATTTAGGGTTTATCTCATGAAGAAGTCGACGTCTGAGAGACAGTGGGAGGAGGGAGGAGATCTGATGTCTAAACCGAGATTGGAAGCCTCAATGGTTCCTGCAATCGACTTCAATCAGAAGCAATCAATTTCAATCGGAAGCCTTGAAGGTTCTTGCAATCGCAATCGACTTCAATTGAAACGACTACAATCAGAATCGCTGCAGGTGGAAGACGGTAGGGTCGTCGCCGGCAAGAAGAGAGCCGCTGCAGGTGGAAGACGGCGAGGAAGGAGATGAACGCGCAGGTGGAAGACGGCGACGGTGAAGTGGTGGTCGGCGGAAGGAGATGAACGCGCAGAAGAGAGGAGAAAGCAAGCGTGCTTTTTTTTTTCTGATTTGGGGTTAGGGCAAAAAAGGAAACGGGTGCTCTTAAAAAGATTCAGATACATCTTTATCTCTTAATTTTTAAGAGGGTATTAGCAAATTAAGTGGCAATAAATAAGACCCTATCAAACACACTTAATTTTTTCACTTAAGAGCTGCCTCTTAATTTTTCAATTAAGAGGCAAACAAACGGACCCTTAGAAAACTATGGTTAATTTTCCAGAAGTTTTGGGAATCATTTATTATTTTTCCCGAATTTTGTTGTGGTTTAATTATTAAAATATTAAATAAATACTAAAGCAGTTAAGAAAAATATGCAAATTTTACAGTAATTACTATTTTATGAAATAATGATTTTCTGATAATTTCAGAATGTTTCATTACTGTTTAGTATTTAAAACCATTTTCCTAAATATCTAAGCATGTAAAAATACCTTTTTAATGATTATTTCATATAAATAATTGTTTATAATATATAAAATCTGTAAATACTTATAATTTGACAAGTTATTATTTTAATAAGAAATTATTAAAATCTTGCCTAAAGTGAAAATATAAATTAATTAAGCAAAGTAATTAATTCAATTAAAAATTCATCTAACCTATGAATACATTAATATTCAAAACAAAATTTGATTATTGTTAATTCATCTAATATAAGAATATGTGTCTAATTATTTTTATTAATACTCCATTCCCGTTTAGTAGTTCCTAAACCAAAACTATTAATTATAATAGGTTCCACGTCGTTTTGACCCGAGCCGTCTATCGTACAACACGCGTATTCCGTTTGGACTAATGTGAGTAATCTACCCCATATTTTATAATTTTCAATACTTTTGGGGTGTATCATGTGGTTCTAATATGTTTTCAACTTCATTTTATTATTTTATCACAATTGAGACATTGTTGGGACATTTATACTTGAATCATTATTTGTATAATTATTGTTTGTTTACGCTACATGTACTTGTAGTGCATTATCATTTTAGTCTAATCTCCATGACTATGCCCGTATTCTTGAGGTACGTTATGGACAATAATAGCGCTATTGGGATGACCACCCCGCCTTGGGACGCTAAGGTGATTGATCGCACGTGGTTGTGTGTGTATGATGATTAGATGCTCCATCCTATATATATATATATATATATATATATATATATATATATATATATATATATATATATATATATATATATATATATATATATATATATATATATATATATATGGTGAGGACTTATTGTTGTTGTTATCATTTGTTAATCAATTTTTGATTTATAAACTGTTATCTCAATAACAGTTGCTTGCCAACTTCAAAAGAAAACAAATTTCAAATTATTCAAACTCACAATTTTCTTTAATAAAACTAGATTACTCACCAACTCTCGTAGTTGACCTGTTTTTACCCATGATGCAGATTTGAAGAATGAGGTTGATGAAAAGTAGGGTGTACCTTAGAAACCCACAAGACTATTTAAATTTGATGTAATAAATGTTATTGTATTTTGATTTGTATTTGTATGTTGTGGATCTTGTTTGCATACTTAGTACTTAATTGAATCTAATCATATTATAACATAGTTGTCATGAGACTTTGAACAATATATCACGCCTTGATCGATTCCGCCAAGGATCGGGGTGTGACACATACCTTCAAATTCTACCTCAAAAATCCTCGGAGACCAAATCAGCTACCTATATTTTGATGATTGGCCTTGACCTTCCCACCGATCAAACCTCTCTCCTCTTAACCATTCCCCACTTCCTTACCGGCCAGATCACCAATAATCCTCTCCAATATCATACACATCCATGTTGCCCCTCAGGCAAACGAAAAACTTGACACAAACTCTTCGTTCATTACCGCACAAAAAGCTCCGCATATACCTGACATCCAAAGCGACCATAATGGGTTAGTCACCCTCCGCTAACCCCACCCACAACCTTCGTTTACCCAAACTATCTCACCTAAAGGCGTTCCCTTCCACGGTTTCCCATCTAAATCCTTATCTTGAATCCAATCCGCCCAGTCTTCATGTCGCCCTGATCCGCGCTTGGTTTTCATTCTCACCAGCTAAACAGCCATCAGCAAAACCAAGGTAGTCTTCACCTCAACTACTCCGGCAAATGCGATCATGGAGGGGTCCATAATCAGCTCCCATCCTACTGAAAAATCCTAAGGGTACTAATCCTCGGCACCCAGATAACCATTATCTCATCCTGCACAGAAATCATCTGCCCCACAACCCAATCTGACCAATCAGCCTGTTAAAACCGTATCTCGTACTCGAGGGAACACGACACAGTATTGCTACAATAAAGCACCCGACACTCCCGATCAGCACGAAGTACTCACCAGAACACAGCACAGTACCACCTCAACATAGCACACTGCATCCGACAACACCCTATCTCTCACTGAGGCACGAGGGGGAACAACCTTGAACAAGGCACAGTACCTCGGTACCCACGTGAGATACCAATCCTCCAGGACGTAAAATCCTTAATCGATCACTACACCAATACGACCCAATGCTCCTTGCCAACACTTATCCTTGTTCTTAGCATCGCTTAGCATAACCCTCGTCCTGTCTTGATATTATCGTTGCTTAATATGTTGCTTCCACGCTGATCCTTCCCGATCGATACACAATCTCACCAAAACGTTTCCTTAAAACCTCGCCCCGACCCCTTCCTAACTTCCCCCAGCCTTTCCTGCCTGGGAAGGCTTCTCAGCTCGAAGTAACTTCTCGCAAAGACGAAGTAACTTCTCGCGTTCTTTGCAAGTTGTATGTATGAAACTTTATTTTCCCTGTTATTTTTGGGTTGGCTAAACATTCACTTCCTTGGCAAGTTGATTTGAGAGACGTGTCGTTTCCCATGCGGTCATACCAAAGCATCATATCACAATGTTAATGCAAACCGCGAACCATCCGCAAATGGTTAATGTTTAGTTACTTTGTGTATAAGTACACTAGGTCACTGGTATTGACATTATGGATTAACAGCGATGGTGTGTGCGCACTGAAAACTTCTAGAAAAACTACAAATGGCGGAATAGGTCATAAAACTATCTTCCGTCCGTATTCTCCTATCTCCATTTCCAGTTGTTCGCATTCATCGACCATATATACTTTTCAAACCCTATTTTATATTTCGGTGAAATATCTCTAGTTTCTCATTAATTCGCTTCATTCAATACTAATACTTATATATCTTTGAATTAAACCATGTTGGAAGAACTTCATATGTTGCAGAACTAGATGCCGATATAATTATACCGATCCAACTTGCCAACACCGCGCTCAAAATACCCATGATGATTTAGCATCAGGTGTTAGAATCATTCCAAAGCCCACAACATCAATACCTCTCTTGACGGTCAAAGTAACTATTATGATAAAAAATAGAATGTTAGGGAAACATCACAAATTAATATTACTGTTTTTATCCTTTTTTGGAAGATTTTTGAACTTTCTCAATGAATGAAAATTACTTTTTAAAAATTGTTGTGAATGGCTATCCTAGGGGGTATAAGCTCTAAATAATAAATAACATAATCATAAACAATTAGCGATATTGATGAACTAGCGATCTAGATGGATGCATAGTTGAGTGGTATGCCGTATAGGAGATTGTCATGACCACCACACTGTTGGAATACGATAACAATAACAAACGCAGCGGAAACTTAAAACAAAATCGTACTCAACAAGATCACAGAATCATGCATACTTTTGTAACTGTAATTCAAGAGGGTTCAAGAAATATCTTTTAGATCTCAGATCTGATCTTGTTAGGATGTCAAGAGCCCAAAGCAGAACTCCTCTAATGAAATTGCACCCAAGACGACGATCCAGCACCCGTTGATGAAGTATATACCTTTGCTTGAAGTTTTTGTTGGATATATGTCCAGGTCATCAACTGTGGTGATGTTTGTAATAATAGCAGTCTCCTATTTGGGTTGCCCTCACGGCCCAGTAAAAACAATCAGTAGCAGAAATAAAGAGGATTGATCAGTTTATTAATTAATAGAGAAATTAATTAATCAGAAACTGGATCAAGAATTAATTGATAAATTAATTAGTAAATTAATTTATGAGAATTAATTAAAGGGTTGGATTGTAATTAATTAATAGAACAAGTCCAGGGGTGCGGCCGCCAAAAGGCTCCAAATTTTGGAACCCTAGGGAGCCTTGCACTATAAATAAAGGCCTTGGGGTGACACTCCAGGGCATCCCCAAACCCTAAGAGGTGACGCCACCTCCTAGAGAGCCTCCCCTCTCCCTCTTTGTCAATTTCCTCTATCCCTCCAAGGGCTTCTGGATTGATTTCTAAAAGGCTGGGAAGTTTCTGTCTGCTTGTTCTTCTGGTGTTCTTGAGTGTGAATCAATAGAGGGATTCTGGTTTGGATCCTGAACATCCAACCACAATGTATGAATCGATTTCATGGTTTTGTTGGTGCAACTGTTATGAACATATGATCATGTTATGAACATGTTATGATCTTGCTCAGTTTATGGGATTTAATTTGTTTTGTCTTCCGCTACCAATATGATTTGTGTTTATCTATGTAAATCCCAACAGTTTTAGCACGTAATACTTAGGGTTTATGAAGAAATCGGCTGTATACCGAGGGTGGGAAGGGGAGTGACAAATTTTAGGGTTTTCAGATCACTTACAAGTCAGATCTAGGGTTGTATTTATAGTGCATCTCATCCTCATCTCCTCCCTTGTGGATAATGACTATTTGAAATTCAAACTGTTGATAATTTCAGTTTAGTCCTGTATCGTTTTTTTAGTTTCTAATTAATATACCTTTACTTTGGTATATTAATAAACTTGACCCTCAAGTTTATTTTTCGATCTCTTTTAGCTAGATCATCTCTTGTGTGTAACCCAAAAGGACCCTACTATTTATAGTAATATTACCAACTTGTTATAACCATGGGCATATAACCAACACACACATCTTTAGCGAGGCCATTGGATTATGTATCCCATAATGGTTGCATGTGAAGAATGATTATATAATGTTTTGAGTAAAACAATGGCATACCGCGAGTCTTTAGCGAGAAAATGTGAAAGAAATAAAACTTTGCAAAGCCTAGATCTGGCTTTGCTTATGCCAGGAAAAGTAATCTTACGAGACTGACGATGTTAAATGTTGGGGATTATGTGGAAACAGGGTCGTTACTTGAATCACGGATTGGTTCAAGAATCTTGTATTCACTTTCCGAATTTGATATTTTGACCCTATGCCTAGGTTCATGAAATTCAAATCTGGGATAATTCTTGAAGAAACAAACTCGTTATTAGGCACAATAAAGAGTTCCTGGCTTTTAGAGAGATGAGAGAATTTGTATTCATTTTTCGTATGTCAATTATCACGTTAATCTGATCGTTTATACCAGAAAAACCGAATCCTAGAATGTAAGAGCGGTTAGAGTGGCGCTTAGAGTCTGATCATCAGACTCAGTGTCATCCCGTGATTAGCCCCTATGCGAGACCTTTTAACGGGGCTCTACCCCTAGGACCCCGCAAGGGGGCGCGACCCCTTGACCCCCGCTATTAGGTCGAACCGGTATCAACTTAGTCATATACTAGTGTGCACTATCGCACCTCCTAACTTGTATTAAAACTAAAGTATGAACCCATTGATATACTAATTATTTCCATTACTCAAAATGTATGATGACACTAAAATCACCAACATTAATTTCACAGACTTGATGGTTGTTTTATTATTTCTTAGAAAAATATAGTTTTATCCTGATACATAACTTGATTCGACGGTCATTTTACCAAATAACTCATTAATCATTTACATTATTTTTGTCAAAAATTTGGCAATAAATTTACATGAAGAGAATTGAAGCGAAAGTTCAATGGAAAATAGTGACTTCCCCCTAACTTTATACTTTTCAAACAGCTAGAGCCCTACTATGCTTCCATGAGCTTATCCTTTCGTTGACAATTGTTGTTTTGTTTCAAAGATGGAAGGTCAATTTCGCGCTTATGCTATAAGATTACTAAGAAAATCGTAAATATTGAGAATCTTCTTTACCATAGTCATGGCCGTTGAACAAATTGTCATGTTTATTAATTAGGATACGATTTATGAAGATAGACGTAGATCTATTTTATTGAAAAATATTTTTTACAAAATACATAGATTATAAACGTAAGATAATTACATGTATAGGGCGTTTCGTTCACAGAATTTTTACAAATGAATTGAAATCTTTAAGATGAATGAGAATTTGACGGAATTGGAATCCGATGGAATTTGAATCCCAAGCGCATTTGATTGACAGATAATGAAATAGAATTATTTGTTGAATTCTGCTAGCTTGCAAATTTTATCGAAAGAATTGGAATATAAAGTATATAAAATGACTAAACTACCATTTAATTGGAGATAAGAAAAATAATCAATGGAATTTGAATTATTTGACATTATGCAAAGGAATGATTAATTCAATTATATATGGAATTTGATGGAATCTTACAAAATTCTATTCCATCCATTTTTTAACGAAACACGTTTTGAACGGAATTTCTTTTCCAATTCATTTGAATTCCATTAAAAAACTTGAAATAAACACGCCCTAAGATTATTGACAGAAAATTTTCAACACGTAAAAACTCGGAATCATTTGATTCCTTTTATATGAAACACTACATTATATATATATATATATATATATATATATATATATATATATATATATATATATATATATATATATATATATATATATATATATATATATATATATATATATATATATATATATATATATATATATATATATATATATATATATATATATATAGAGAGAGAGAGAGAGAGAGAGAGGAAGGTTCAATGCAGAACCAAAAATATATTGCCTAACTACAGAACCATCATTAAAACCCTTGGATCATTATATCAACGTCTTAGATTAAAAAGGATGCACCAGAAAATTATACACATTGTACAGGGGATTATTCCCAGGAAAGGGCATATTGGGTTTTTAAACCCATCTAGATCTGTTCAATTCTCATCATCGCGAAAAAAATGGCTATGAAAAAACGTAAAGGTACCGATGATAAGATAGCCTCCATATTTCAATTGTTTTTATCATGAAGAGTAATATCGATTTCATATTCAAAGAGATCAAACAATCAGCACTAAGTTATACACGTACAATCGCGTCGGAGGAGCTATCGATGAACCAACGAGTGATATCTCCTTTCTGAATCTTCAGGGCACTGGTCGGAGATAGATTGAAGTGAGCCACGCTTTTCTCAGCGTCACCTCCATTGGCAGACATATTCGATAAAGCTCTAGCTGCACCGCTTCCTTGCAGGAAGGATAATGATCTTTTCACAACTGTTCGAAAAGCAACAAAAGCGGCGACTCCAGTTTGATGTTCTAATCGAGTTTCAGTTTGTTGAAGTTCCAATCGATTTCCGGCTTCAATGTCAAGCAACAATCGATGCCTTCCAATCGATCACGACAGGTTGTTTTTTGTTTGATTCCTTGAATTGTATGTACGTATAATTGTTTTTGAAATGGTTCTCTCGGATTCAAAGTCAGGAAAAAGGGATCGCTAAAAATCGTATATGAAATTTGATATTAAGTTTAACATTGATCTGGATCAGTCACTTGTATTTGTATCAATCTAGACATTGGCATTCATATTAAATCATACATTTGAAAATGGTGTTTGTATCTTGATTTAGCCGTGATTAATCAATTCTCCATGAATTTGGATGCTAATCAAAATGTGACTAATCAAGGTGCACACCAAGTGCTTGTTAAAATGCCAACAAGGTCTATTTTGTGATTCTCAATTGTAACCAGGGGCGGCTCTTAGAGTGTGCGGGAGGTGCGACCGCACAGGGCCCCGAAAAAAATAGGGCCCCGATTTTTAGCAAAATTATCTAGTAGTTATATAATATATATTACTTTTCGTAAATGAAAGCATAAGTTACGTCTAGTCCGGATGGCTATGGGCGTCGCCCCAATTTCGTTTCTCCCGGCTTATCTGAGTTCGAGTCCTACGACCTCCATTGTTGTCTTTTTTTTTTTTTGTAAATCCCCTTTTTTCTCACACTTTTTTTGGAATCCCTTTTTTTCTCATGCGGCGCCTTCTTCTTTTTCTTTTTTATGAAATAACTTCAAATGCCAATTAACTCTCCTGCTTCTTTTCTTTTTATTACCGATCGCTATTTTTTTATTTACCCTTTACAATAAATATTAGCCCAATACAATTACAACCCCAATTAATATTTAGGGCCCTTTAATAAGAATAGACGTGATCGGCAGCTGCAAGATTGACGTCAATTTTTCTAATCAACAACCCTATGTCCGTATCCTCATATTGACGTGATTGACTGATCGGCAAGACTGAAAGACGACAATAGGCAATCGGGCAACCAACAAATTTGCGTTACAATAATACGGGTAAGTAATTGAAATTCTTAGTTATGTTTTTATTTTGTTTGCGACAAATCACTGAAATCAGTATGTAAAATCCATAGAATTGTGCGTAGGTATGCTCTAATTTCAATTTGTTTGATTGCAATTCACAGTTTAGTAAAATTCATAGTTATGTTCCTAATTTTGTTTTAGTCTAATCAAATTATTGTTCGAGTCCAATGAGTTTATTGTTTGAGTTTATATGATTTTCTTACTTTCACAATTCATATTATTGTTAGATGTTAATGTTATGTCAATGTCATATATGATTTTCAGAAATTATGCCTCCCAAGCATCTATCCAGTAGTGAAAAACGTAAAAAAAGAAAAAGAGAAGAAGAATTAAGAAAGTCTCAAAGTGGGGCTCTAGATAGGTTTATCAAAAAAAAACCACAAGCATCTTCTCAGAATCAAAGTAGTGATGATATTAATGTTGATAATGCGGGTGTTGATGGTGATCAAATTGATGAGGTTCATGTTGATAATACTAATATTGATGGAGAGCATGTTGATGATGTTAATGATGTTGATGTTGACATTGAAGATGATAATGTTGCTATTGATGCTAATGATGTTATTGGCGATCAAACTGATGAGGTTCATGTTGATATATTTGATCCAAGAAATTGGGAAGGACTTACTACAGACATGATTAAAAGTTTGGTAGAGAAAGGTCCTAAAAGAGATTACACTATTGATAAAGGTCCACTTGATAAACTTTCTAGACGGTTTTCTGCAACTATGTACACTAGAACTCTACCAAATAAGGAGACGTGTGATAGAGAATGGCTAGTATACTCGAAAGAGCTTGACCGAGTTTTTTTGTTTTTGTTGTAAAATATTTAGAAAAGGGCTCACGAGAGGTCAATTGGCCAATGAAGGTTATGCGGATTGGCAACATCTTAGTAGTAGACTTAAAGAACATGAAGTTGGATTAGATCATCTTACAAATATGGCTACTTGGTTTGAAATGCGTCAAAGATTGAAAAGTAGTGAAACAATTGATAAATTGGCATACGAAGAATTTAAGAAAGAGAGGGATCATTGGAAACAAGTCATTTTGAGAATAATTGCACTTGTGAAATATCTTGCTAAATATAATTTAGCTTTTCGTGGTAAAAAAGAGAAGTTGTATGAAAAAGGTAATGGGAACTTTTTGGGATTGATTGAGATGTTGGAGGAGTTTGACCCGATTATGAAGGAGCATGTGCGACGTATCAGAGATAATGACATCTATGTACATTATCTTGGCCACAACATCCAAAACGAGTTGATACTTTCACTAGCTCATGAAATTAAACGAGAAATCATTAAAAAGATAAAGGAAGCAATGTATTACTCTGTTATACTTGATTGTACTCCTGATACAAGTCACCAAGAACATATGTCTTTAATAATGAGGTATGTAAACTTCTCCTCTAATTCTGTAACCGTTGAAGAATCTTTTTTAGGTTTTTTGAATGTTGATGATACCACTGGTAAAGGGCTATTTGATATTACACATGATGAGTTAACATCTCTTGGTCTTGATATTGATGATATGCGCGGGCAAGGCTATGACAATGGGTCAAACATGAGAGGAAAACATCAAGGAGTTCAAAAGAGGTTTTTAGACATAAATCCTAGAGCATTTTATACTCCATGTGGTTGTCATAGCCTTAATCTTTCATTGTGTGACATGGCTAACAGTTGTGGTAAAGCTAGAGAATTTTTTGGAGTCATACAACGTATCTATACAATATTTGCCAATTCTACTAAAAGATGGCAAATTTTGAAAGACAATGTTAAAGGTTTGACTCCTAAGTCACTGTCCGCCACTCGTTGGGAAAGTCGTGTTGATAGTGTGAAGGCTATTAGACAACAACTTTCAGATTTTAGAGAAGCTTTACTTGATGTCGCGGAAAAAGACAATGATGCTAAAATACAAAGTGAAGCTAAATCTCTAGCAAATAATGAGCTTGGTGAATTTGAATTTTTGGTATCAATAGTGATTTGGTTTCAAATTTTATACATGGTGAACTTGGTTAGCAAAAAATTACAATCAAAGGATATGACTCTCGATGTTGCTATTAAAGAAGTGAATGTCTTGATTGAATTCTTCGAGAAGTTTAGAGAAACAGGGTTCTCTAAGGCGATTGATGATGCTAAGGAACTTTCTATTGATATGGATATTGATCCGATATTCTCTCAAAAGCGTCATATTCGTAGAAAAAAACAATTTGATGAGAATTTAGATAATGAAGATATCATACTTTCGGCTGAGGAGAAGTTTAAAGTTAATTACTTTTTATATATTGTAGATCAAGCAAGGGCTTCTCTTAAAACAAGATTTGAACAATACAAAGAGTATGAAAACAATTTTGGTTTTTTGTTTCCAAAAAATTAAAGGAAGTTAATGACAAAGATCTTAAGTTGTGTTGTAGCCGTCTGGAAGCTGCACTTAAGTATGGTGAACAATCAGATACTGATGCCACTGAACTTTATCTGGAGTTAAAGCTGCTTGACGAGTTCTTACCAAGTGAAGCTACCAACCCCACTGATGTTTTGAAATATATGAAAAAAGTCGATTGTTTTCCTAATGCAATTATTGCATATAGAGTCTTGCTGACTATTCCAGTAATAGTGGCGTCTGCAGAAAGAAGTTTCTCAAAACTGAAGTTGTTAAAGTCCTACTTACGGTCCACAATGTCACAAGAAAGACTTAATGGATTGGCAATGATAGCTATTGAAAACGATATATTGGAGACTATTGATTATGAAGATTTAGTGAACAACTTTGCTTCCAAGAATGCTAGGAGAGCTTCACGATTCTTATAGCTATGTAAAATTATAGATCGTATTATCGTTATTGTGTTTTGATCATTTTTATAACAATTATGGACTTATGATAGTATTAATGAATTTTGCTTATATAAAAAAAATTATATTAGGGCCCATTTTTATTTTTTGCACAGGGCCCTCAAAATCAACGAGACGCCCCTGCTTGTAACAACATGATTTGATCAGCATCTGCATTTATGTTCATCTATGAACAGTTCATACATTACGCTCAATCCTTTTTTTTTCATGTTCTTATGTTTAATCAACGTAATTGGTTCATATATGAACATATGTTCATAAATTAACATGTGTTCATCAATGAACATGTGTTCATATATGAACATATGTTCATATATGAACATATGTTCATAAATGAACATATTTCGATTTTCAGCATTGTTTGTTAACAGGTTAGGGTTCTTACTTTTTTGGTATTAAATGATCGATTCCTTAAATATGCAACTCGAAATTTCGTTGAAGTCGTATGTATTTTAGGGAATACGATTTTAGCACTAAGAACCTAATCAACTTTGATGTTTCGTTGCTCACAGGTCAATCAACATTATGATGTGCACACAAGGATTTGTTTGATGTTGAAGAAGTATAGAAGCAAGAACAGAGTGATTGAGAACCGCCATGTAATATTCATATATGTACCATGTTCATATATGAACATGATTCACATATGAATATTGTTTCGTTTGTTTGATACTCTGATACTGACTCGTGATGTGTTCTTAATCTTTTAACTTTGCTCATGTAATTGTTTGAGACTTTGATCAATGTACTTGTTGATCTTATTGTGATTGAAGTTTCTTTGTATTTTGATCAAAGAGAGAAAAAACACAAAGATACAGGAGAAAACACAGAACTTTGATCATTGATGAACATATGTTCATTGATGAACATATGTTCATTACTGAACATAACAGTTTACATTGACGATCGTACCCTTTACTTATATTTTAATCTTACGGTTAGAAACTTGGTTCTGCAGTTAGGCAATATATTTTGGTTCTGTATTGAACCCATTCGTATTTCAAATACGAGAATATAACAAACTTGGCTCTAACATCATAGGAGGTTGAAATTCTTTCAATGTTGTTTACTAAAGTTTCCTCTAAGACTTTATATAAAGTTTTGGAACAAATAAGCAAAAAGAACATATCAACGACTGATTTATGGTCAAACTAGACATTTATGATTTGAATTGGCTTCAGTAGCTCGACGTGAGCTAGCATAAGACTAGGGGCAGTTTGTACCGAGCTCAATAAGTAGAAATGAGAATGACTTTTATTTGAGGGCTTGTTTCGTGTCTGGCTCTGCTTAGGGGCAGCTCGGATTGAGGAAATGGCTTAAAATGGCAGTTTCAACAAATTTTCATACCTTTATCTTACCCTGAATATTCCCAAGTGTCGAATACATTTATAGACTCATATAAGACATTTAGTGTAATTCTTACACTAAATGGTATATAAAAATACAACTTGACCTGGTTTTCATATTACAAAAAAGATACACTTCCAAATTACATATTCATGGCCTTAGTACTATAACAAGGTTCATATTACATAATTTTACTATTATAAAAAGCAAATTACTAAGACAATACACTTACTATTGTCTTAACGAATATTTAAGCTACTTAGGAGGTCTAAAATTAGGATGTCACATCCCACCCCTTTATTCTTCAAATTATCTCGCGAATGAAGATGAAACCTTATCGGGAAACAATGACATGAAAAAAACCAACCCATGAATTTCCCAAACACTTAGCAAACATGTGGATGCTAGTCTCCTTCAAGAATCACACAAATCAAAACTTCTCACCAAACATGTTCTTGGATCAAATAAAAATATCACTCATGACACCATACTTCTCAAAGAGCTTCCATAATTCCCAACTCCCATGGTGGAAAATTCGTTAACAATGAGAAGAAGAAATCGCATAGGCGTCATTTTGGTCTCAAATAAACGAATGATTAGGTGAACATAATCGATCTAAGACACCCTATTATGATCCTTTTAGTCTTTACATCTGCTAACTTATGTCCAATCATCTTGTCGATAGAACCTGTTGTTCTTATCCTCTTGATATGCCATAACTGGACGAAGGAAAAACTAAGATCAATCAAGAAGGTACTTGAGTTCAATAAATTCTATTGATCTATAACTTAATTTATGAAATTAATAGTTGCACCCTACAAAATCGAAAACCAATGGAATCGACTAGAAGAGGCGAGTCGGTCGATGTAAGAAGACCCCTTCCCCACAACGTGATAAAACTTGCAAATGGTTTTCTTTTTTATTTGATTTGGAACCAATTATGGCCTTAGTCATCTAGAAAAATAAAGAGTGTAAACTAATACATTTAAAAGAATTAATATTTAATAGGAGGGTTTGATATCTATTTAAAGTTTTTGAAATAGTTGTATTATTTTAGTTAGATCTTGGAGCATATATAAATGGGATACGAGGATATTCACCCCAATGACCATATTGAATTAACATATATTAAGAAATGGTCAACATTTTAACAAGAAACACAAATGATCACCAAGCTCGAAAATTGTAGATATGGATTTATCCAAAGGCTTCCCTTTTCAAAGCTATAACTTGTGTTTTACGTCTTTACAGAAAAAGCTATGATTTGTAACAAATAGGACTTTGTTTTACTTTTTGGAGTCGCTTGCTGTCGAAAGGTGGGTTTCTTTATGTCTAATTTCTAGAAATTTTGGTTGCCCAAGTTGAATTTCTATGATTATTTTAATAATTTGTTTGTTAGTCAACTAAAGATGCCTAATTCACGTTTATAGTTAATTATTTTTATTGATCTTCATATCTTCTTTATATATTGTCTATGTATCTAAGTTTCTCTAATCAATCATTATCAATTGCAACAATTTTCATTTAATTAACATAAATGGATAATAACACCTACAATATTACTCCATTTCGTCAAATTGTTTTTCTCCTTGTTCCCTTGTCTCATTTGACTGCGTTAATATGACTGAGAAAACATATGAATCCAATTGAGAATATCATAAATACGTACCGATGATAACTAAAAACACAAAACAGCAAGTTTTGTTTGAGTTGTTGAAAACTGCAACTTTCTTTGATCGGGAAAGTTTCGTGTTATTATCCTAGATATTTAAAGTTGTGGCGTTTATCCGCAATTTCTTTTTATTTTGGCTTCTTCTTGAGCGGCATCTTGAATATTTAACTAGGGATGAGCAAAGGAACCGAACCGGCTGGAACCGGCCCGACCCGGACCGGACCGAGAACCGGAATATGGTGAAAATATGGAACCAAACCGGACCGCCGGTTCTACCGGTTCCGGTTATACCGGTTCCGCTTCTTGCCGGTTCCTAAAAGTTGGAACCGGTAAACGCGAATTAGCAACGTACTTGTAGTTTGAATGTCTTTTCTATAGGTTAACCATTCCAAGCATCGTGTTATTTTCTGAAGTTCCTAAAAAAATCAGACTTGAATAACGGTAAAGAAAGAAGGATACTACATACCTCTGTTTTCTTCTTGAACAACATCCTTTGACGCCATTCTAATCGATCAGTGAACAAATGAAATCGGACAAAGAATAGAGAACACAGACACTCCAAACAACGAAAAATGTTAAAAACAATATTATTTGAGTTCGGTTGGGGTTTGCAACGTCGTCTTTATGGTACCGTTATATGTTTGGTTTCCTCGTTTAAGTTTGGAAAGAAAATGTGTTATTAAATGGAATTGATGTTTAAATTTGGGTTTATGGAAGTTGGATTTATCAAGAGGGACAATATGGATGGAAATCGATGGCAAGACACGTTGCATCAAAATACCCAAAAAAATTTAACCTACAAACAATAGTATACTTTCCGAGTTATTTATTAAAACAAGAGAAATTAATTTTTTTTAAGTTCACCCAAGCTTTTCTCCTGTCATGTTTTAACAAATTTGAATTCAAATATGCATCTGCATTTATTTATAGATAATACTTTGTAGATAGTTGTATACCGGTCCGGTTCCCGGTTTTGGGCCGGTTCCGCGGTCCGGTTCCATTCGGTTCCCGGTTCCAAAAATCCCAAAAAGTTGAGACCCGGTCCCGGCCCGATCGGTACTTCCGGTTCCCGGGTCGGTTCTGGTTCGGTTCCCGGTTCCAACCGGTTCCCGGTCCAATAGCTCACCCCTATATTTAACAAATAATCAAATATTTTAGTTTAAATGTGTGTCAAACAAAACTTTACACATTTTTAGGATTGTGATAATATTTTTTTAGTCAAGTGAGCTTTTTTTATTCTCATAATACAACATGCAACTGAAAAGTAATCAAAACTTATATGATATGATAATCAAATAAGTAACTTTTATGGTACAAATTTCGAACAAATTAACTTGAATCAATTATTGGTATATATATGGTCCAAACAAAATTGTAACTTTTGTGAAGGTAAATTTATAAGATCAAGTTAACTATTAGGCATGGTGATAAAAAACAAACATATGAGACAACAATTACGTACTTTTTCCACACCAAAAGCAAACAAACTAATTTAGTAGTACATGATGTTCTCTTCTGCCTTGAGTTCATCAACAAAGACATTAAGATTATTGTTAGTGTTACCGCTGCACAGATTAGTGCTAATGAGCTTCTTGAACTCCTCAAGACCAAACTCCAATGTAGAATCCCCATAATACCCACTTGCCTTTTCACAATTCCCATCATCTCTCTTGTAAGAATCACCAGTCTTCAAGACTCCCATGTTATTATGAGCATCAAACACACCACCACCATACACATGATGGTACCTCCAATCCGAATTAGAAGTACAACCAGCAGCTTGATCACCACCTTCAAACATAAGGGTAGAATCGTCTTTTACTTGGTAGGTCTCCATTGGGTCGACATTAATGTATCCATGATCATCTGATGGTAGAACTGGATGATTATCAACAGTTATAGCAGAAGAGCTTGTTGGGTAGCTCCAATTTGAAGAAGTACAATTGACAGATTGATCAAGATGACGAAGCGGTTTCCCAATTTGACGATTGGTAGAGATGAAATTCATAAGCTTCTTCTTGAGCTTCGTGTTCCAGTAGTTCTTGATATCATTATCCGTTCTTCCAGGCAACTGTGCTGCTATAACTGACCACCTGTATTTTCTCAGCAATTGTACTTCCATCCATCAATGACACACACGTGCACACACACACACACACATACATACATACATCCGTACGTACGTACGATGAGAGAGAGAGAGAGAGAGAGAGAGAGAGAGAGAGAGAGAGAACCTGCTACCGATGCTAGAAAAGAGAGTACAGATGAGTCTATCTTCATGATCGGAGAATTCACCGTGTTTGATGTCTGGTCTAAGGTAGTTCAACCATCGCAATCTGCAGCTTTTTCCACATCTTTTAAGGCCTATTTAAGTTTTGACATCAAGATATTAAACACACAAGTATATATGACCAGTTTACAGAAAAAGTAAGAAAACATGAAATCAAAGAGCTAAAAAGACCTGCTTTATGTGGAAGAGCAATCCAGTTGCCTCCAGTGCCATTTTTGTGTATGTAGTCTTTCAACTTCGTATCTTCCTCAGGCGACCATGGCCCTTTCTTCACCTTTGACTTGTCACAACATGGAGCTCTTCCCATATCTCCCTCTCTCTGTGTTCCTTAGAAGAAGACGTATTGGTGTATGGAAATTAATTGCTTATGTTCTATAGAGAGCAAGAGAGAGAAAGAAAGAAGTCAAAAGACGGAAAATTATTTTATTGATATTGAAAAATAATCACAACTATATGTATATACTATTGAAGGAAAAACTTTCCATGCATGTAAAAAATTCAAAAATGTGAGTGAGTTATTTCAACTCCACACTTTCTTTCATTTGAATCAAACTTAAAATATTAAGTTCAATTATGGACCTTATGGTTGAGTTTGAATTGTGCTAGGTGTTATCAATATATATTGTATGGACCATGTTTCTAGAGGAAAGTTTTAATTTTGTCTTAGAATCTTGAAATAGTCAAGTTAAAAAACTGAGTGGAATGTGGATAACGAGGGTGGTATGTGATTATTTAATGTATTGTCAAATATGCATTAAGAATTAGTAGACCTGATGGGTACCTAATTACTTGAATACAGTGATAATAAGTTTATTATTACAGATTAATTTTAATTAATTAAATTATTTACCTAACGTAGTTATCTCCACCGAGTTAGACTTCTGTGTTGTGTCTTCAATTGTCATGTCTATAACAAGGAAATGGTAGACATTCATCCATAGAATATGGTTTTTGGGACCGCAAAGATATCCAAGTCTATGCGAGTGATTTGTAACATAACCTTTCCACTTAAGGCATCTCCTTTAATTTGTCTGCTTTCCAAAATTGATCTATAGTCCAAGTCCTTGTTCTGTATATTCGAATAGTGTTCATGTTTGGCCACTTTTGTTTGTTTGTTTGTTCTTTCATGTTTATACCTCCCATGACGCAAAATTATATATATATATATATATATATATATATATATATATATATATATATATATATATATATATATATATATATATATATATATATATATATATATATATATATATATATATATAGTTAGTTACGTTCTTGTGAGATCCAAAATATTCATGAGATATTGATAACTCCTAAACTATAATTTTTTTTTTCAAAATTGTGACTAAATGCATTAAGTCGTTTAAATATAAGACATTTCGTCAAAAAAAATCTTTAAAAAAAGTTGATTTTTTTAAGATGCACACACACACACACACACACACACACACACACACACACACACACACACACACACACACACACACACACACATATATATATATATATATATATATATATATATATATATATATATATATATATATATATATATATATATATATATATATATATAGAGAGAGAGAGAGAGAGAGAGAGAGAGAGAGAGTTAGGATTAAATACATTTGCTAAGTATTGTGTGAATGTAGGACCAATTTTGGACCATTAGATCAAAAAAATGGAGGGTTATGATCAACAATGGCATGATGGTAATTAAAAGGAAAAAAATTAATTACTTTCTATATTAAAATGGCCAGAAGGGTAAATCAGACTTTTTGGTTTTCATAAATTAGGAAGTGGCGTATTTTAAGGATGCTAGGAAGTGGCGTATTTTAAGGATGTCAGTTACGTACGATTATATACAGACTACCGTTCTCAAAAGAATACACTCTCATTCTTATAGAATGTTAAGTAGAAAAGAACGTACAATTGTTATTTTTTCCTATTCTCTGAGAATGTTATGTTTATGCTGTTATTTTTTCTTATTCTCCGAGAATGCTAAGTATAAAAAAATGTACAGTTTACGTATTTTTAGTTTGGCCTTTTGACACACTTATTCTTGAAGAATGTAGTTAATATTATGCCCATTTTTTGCATATTCTTCGAGAATGTAGTATATTTTGTACATTTTTTACAAAATAACTATAAATATTGGTGTGATTATACGCTCATTCTCCGAGAATGAATCATTCATTTAGTAATATGTTGAGCAATTCTCCAAGAATACATAATCGACCAAACAGGATTCTTTGTCAATGCTTCTTTCAAAAATTTGAACGTCTTTAGAATCTTTGCGTGACGGCCAAAAGTCTCAAACACCAAAAGTCTCGGAAGCAAAAAACCAAACAACGGCAATCGAAATTTTGAACGTCTTCAGAATCTTTGCGTAACGGCCAAAAGTATCGGAAGCATAAAACCAAACCAAACAGCGGCAATCAATAATTACACTAAAACTTGGGAGAAGAAACAAATAAAACCTTTCATTGATAATAGAGACGTCGTCTTCATGAGGACATAGTTCCGGCAAGTTCTCAAATAAGCGTGAAGGAAATTTTCGAAAATTTGCTTTTACGCTTCTTTCCAAATTTTGAACTCTTCAAAATAAATGAGCAAAAGGATTCGTTGCAATACATATGTATTTTCAATGCTTCTTTGGAAATTTTGCAAATGGCGTGATGTTTAAATCTGTGCTTTTGACGATACGAACCACCGAATTTATGTCGACTTGAATTCTAGGGTTTGGGGATGACGATGATGGCTGATCTAGGGTTATAGCAATTCCTTAATTATAGGTTTAATAATTAATTTGTTACCATATTTTTAGGGATTTTTTATTATATGAAAATTAATTTAATTAACAAAATTCCCAAGTTGCCCCCATTAAATGATTGGTCCAGAATTAATCCTACAATCACACAATACTTAGAAAATGTATTTGAACATACATCTATATATATATATATATATATATATATATATATATATATATATATATATATATATATATATATATATATATATATATATATATATATATACATATACATATACATATACATATACATATACATATACATATACATATACATATATATATATATACATATATATATATATATATATATATATATATATATCATGGTTGTAAAAACCGTTTGACGGTAGTTTGGCGGTCGAGTGGGGTTAAAGGATTAATCGGATTAATCGTAGACCCTAAACTATAAAGGAACTCATTTAAAAATATATAAATATAACAAAATAGCAAAGTTTGATACATTTTATTCCGAGTTACACATCAAAAATTATACATTTGTTTATTTTTATGCTTTAATATTGATTTTTTTTTCAGTTTTATTGAGTTATTAAAGAGTGTTTGCGTCGTCATTTAAAAATAAAAAAATGAAAAAAATGACTGCCAAGACCGATTAATTGGCTGCAAGACCGATTTTTGTAGCAAACCGACAAGCTAGCTGATTAGGCCTAATCGTAATCGGTTGAAGACTGCGAAGCGATTAATCGGCCGCCAAGGCCAATTTCTGCAACGCTGATATATATATATATATATATATATATATATATATATATATATATATATATATATATATATATATATATATATATATATATATATATATATATATATATAT
This sequence comes from Cichorium intybus, assembly GCA_023525715.1. Classification (NCBI taxonomy): domain Eukaryota; kingdom Viridiplantae; phylum Streptophyta; class Magnoliopsida; order Asterales; family Asteraceae; genus Cichorium; species Cichorium intybus. Next base: position 29,049,342 of record CM042013.1, on the reverse strand, counting down.
ATATATATATATATAGAGAGAGAGAGAGAGAGAGAGAGAGAGAGAAAGTAAAGTTTAAATGTGAACCTTTTTTTTCGTGAGAATTGTCACCCCTAATAGTTAGTCATCAAAGTTTAGGTTGTTTCACCATTTGTCATGTTAGTTGAGTCCGCGATAATAATCCTTCTTAACTAGATACCATCTTAATAAGTATCAAGTGCACAAATGAAAATTTTAGACGAATTTACCCCCACCCCTAAATTTGTGTCCCATCGCATTGCACAGGTATACAACTAGTAAAGTAGAATTTTGAATTTTGAACTAAAGGGTCAAAGATGATGTAAATAAAAAAATTTAAAAAAAGTTACTTGCATAGGGAGCAAACATAATTGCATTTTGAACTAATGAACAAACTCTTATTCTGAAGTTAATATGTCTAGTTTGTGACATACTAACGGCCTAAAGAAACGTCTCGGATCCCGTGCAAGCCGTTTTACTTTCAGGGGCATATTAAATTGCTAATAAAAATACATAAAGAAATAATGGCTAATGGTTTAACTGACACCAATAAATATGATGAGGATGAGGAGAATATTCATGTCTTTTGCACAGACAAGAAAATGAGAGTGAGTTCATATTCCTTCTTTTTGGGTGGGACCATTACCAATATACCTTGTCCCCTCGCCAAACACAATACAAGGTTGTCTTGTTTTGTCCTGTGTAACAAAAAGGGCATTAAAGAAATAAAAAGTGTCTAATTATAAATCCATAAATCTAAGACTCATGATCTTTCTTTTCTCATGGATGAAGCAAGATTCTCATCATGTAGCTCCATGAGGCCATCCTGCAACATTAAATGCTTATTTATGCGACAATGTTTCACATTTTTTTACCAATTCATACGACAGTTTATTACCAACTAGGGTAGGAAAGTCGCGCATTGCTACGTTTATGAGGAAACAATTTGGACAACAAATATGTTAAAAGAAAAACGATATGTAAAATCTAAAAAAGCATAAAAACAAATATATAAAACCAGAAAAAATTACAATCTTATGTAAAAACTAAAATACACAAAGGATTTGGAAGATAATCATCCAAAAAATAAATTTTTATAAAAAACCAGTAACATAGTAAGTTACAAAAATACTTTTGTGCAATTAAGTTTTAAAAAAATAGAATAACAAAATTGTAAAATAAGTTTGAGAAAAATATGAAAAAAGTTTACAACAAATCAATAAAAAACTAAAATGTAAACAAAAATTATAAAAATAGAAAATTGAATGTAGCAAAGTATAAAAAATTGGCCAAAAGTGTAAAAAAAACTTAATGGGTTAGAAATTGTAATAAAGAAACCTGAATATGATCGAGTGAAAAATAAAAGTTTTTGCAAAATATGTAAACAAATAAAAGGGAAACAATATTGGTGCAAGTTAGCATCAAATGTTTATGGTGCATGTTATCATTTTTTTAGGGGTGTATTTTCGTATTGAGTCATCCCAAAATGGCTAGAATTGTATTATATATATATATATATATATATATATATATATATATATATATATATATATATATATATATATATATATATATATATATATATATATATATATATATATATATATATATATATATATATATATATATATATATATGTTCAAATATATTTTCTAAATATCGTGTGATTGTAAGACAAATTCTGAACCAATCATTTGATATGGGAAATTTGGAAATTTATTAATTAAATTAATTTTTATATAACAATCAATCCCTAAAAATACGGTAACAAATTGCCTATAATTAATCTCTTCGAGCATGCCCTAACTCAAAATCACGTCTTCAAAATCGAACATTGAAATCGCAACTGATGGAGGCGGAGGCAGCGGAGATCGGCGGTCACCGTGGTATCCCTTAAAAAATCAACGACAGCCTTCGCGAGGAAGATCATCGAGAAAAGGTGGTGAAAGAACAACGAGATAGAGGGAGATGCCAGCAGCGATCTGTTATTGTGGGATGATGCAATTCTAAATGATTATGGTTCAATAGTAGATAGACTGAATGGAAATATAAGTTATAGGCTTGTCAACTAAGGGGGTGTTTGGATGTGTGTTTAAATTAATGTTGCAAAATTTTTGGGTAAAATTGACTGATTATGATTTTCCGACTATTTAAAGAGTCAACATAATCCTATTTTCATAAGCAAGTAATAAGTTGAAATAAAACTAATTAGTCAACTTTCATAACTCAAGTTGCAAATTTGCAATGATTACTTTCAATCGATCATGGTACATTTCCATTCTTACAAATCTAAATCAAATTGACATGATGCACTAGAGAGTTGACTACTTGACTTTAATACTATTTCTATTTGTAGCCAGAAGCAAACTCCTGAGCACTAGGCAAAAAATCACCATAAAGTTGCCAAAATATAAAAGAAGACACGCCAATCTCAGGTCCCAATCGGTCTGCCAAACAAATCAAATTGGGTATGAGAAATATATAAAATAAAGATGATTACCTCTGGATATGTTGAGTTGATAATGTCAAATTTTGGATGGAAAAAACATCCATGGGGTTTTCTGGCTTATAGTTAACATCGACTCCAACGGGATCTCATCTCCATTACCACTGAGAGACCAAGCAGAAAACAATGTTACCATTCAACATTCTTCATTTATCATGGCGAGTTGTTATGAGTTGCCAAATCCATCTGGACCTTCCACTCGTATACATATTATAAAATTCAGGATCTGCGAGCTCCAACTGTTTGACAAAATGTATGTAATTTGATCAATATAGAATAGAATACCAATTTTACACACAAGGGAAAGAAACTCAAATGTAGCTAGAAAACCAGTGTTGGACCTTAGAAGCAGGTGTTGAGAATCGGGGAAAATGCCTCCAATTCTCCTATTACCTTTTTTTTTTTTTTTAAACAGCTCCTAAATCTAACCCTATTTTACACCCAATGGGACTGGAACCCTTAACCCTTTGGGGGTTATAAGCCCTTTGGTTCCAATTCGCCTATTACTGTACATTTCTCCATCAAATTGGGTTTTGTTGCCGCCAATCCATAAATTAAATTCTTCGATTCAACCAATTAAAATAACGTTATTCACGGGGTGAGATCGAGCACCTGGCAACTAATGGATTGCTGAAGAAGAATCGAGGACAAGATTGTTTTTTATGATGTACTGAATTCTCAGTGCTGAATTTTTGTTGCTTTCATTTTCAATTCGAATTTCTTTCCAGTTATACGTACATAGAAATCGTGGATGGTTAGACGGAACGAGAAGTTAATTAGAAGCAGTTAATTAATGAGGGCTGACATTTTGAAGGGCGGTTAAATCACTCATCTCTATATAATTTTGAATCAAAAAACTGCAAAAGGCCCAATTTACATAACGCGAAAAAGAATTTATCTAACCATCTAAGGAAAAGAGTGTCAAAAGGAAATACATTAAGACGCCAGAAAATAATTTAGAGTAAATTACAATAATGGTACTTGTGGTTGGCAGAACTTGCAAGAATGATCCAATTTTTTAAAAAATCACCATAATTGTCATCATGCTTAGGATTTACTTTCAAAAATGGTTCAAAGGCCAAGTAAAAAAATCATTTTATCCTTTTTAATTTTTTTTCATTTTCTTTTAATGTATAATTTATTAAAGTCATTAAAAAAAGAAAAAGGAAATTACCACACCCCCTCCACCTCTCTCTCTCTCTCTTTCTCATCCCACCCCCTTTCCTCTTACGATGAGCATCATCCACTTCATCAAAGTTCTACCTGCCTTTTTCCTCCGTGATCTTGCCAACATGACCATTAACATCCTTGAAGATTGCCATTAGTCTTCAGCAACACAAGAGGATCAAAAGTGGATCCATTCTCAAGATTAACTTGGTCTTTAACACACATCAGGATCTCGTACCAGCCCTCATTGTCAAACAATTGCAAAAGCGTATATAGAAACCTGGCCAGCAACAAATTGAATGACTTGGTCTTCACTGAGTTCAGAACCTGTTGCCCTAACTATGTATGCCATAGGTACTTCTCCTACATCTTCATCTTCAAGTCTGCAAAATCATGAAAAGTATCATTAATTTCAACTGAAAACATTAATCGAGCATAAATTAACGATTGGAAATTGAACTCACAGTATAACTGTTGCATCGGTACAATGTGAAAAACCACATCGGGACATTGACAATCACCTGGATTTTACACACAAATTAAAAAATATATTCTAAAAGAATTCATAACCAAAAACCTAACAGAAACTTACGATTCTATAAATGATCCCCGGATAATTGTCTTGCAAAATGGAAAAATATTTCTTGCTACCCAGAAACAATTCGTTTAAAAATGGCCTTGGTATGTTCTTGACGTCCATAATTTGGATAACAGAGTCTGCGCAATCGGGTTTGAAGTCGAGTTTAAGAATGCAACCTTCCATTAATTTTATTCGCCAACGAAGGAATTCATCGCATGATTCCTTGGTTCCTAATCTGTTACGTAAAGTTTCTTTATCTTCAAACACTTCGAACAATTGGTAACACAACGGATGTCCTACTTTATCCTTGCCCTCAATGTACCCAATATTGTCGAGATCTGAGCTAAATGTTTCGTCGAACAACTTGCCTACATTAAATTCCTCCCTCCAGATAATCGTTTTTTGCGATCATATCGAAAGCGTTTTGGACGTTATAGTCTTTGGCTTTCAAGAATTTTTCTGAGAATAATGTCGGTTCTCTCGAGACCTCGATCATTAAGTTTGGTCGCAGAAATGATGGCTTTCCGTTTGCATACACCCGGAAGAAAAGGAAGCTTTCGGTTTCATCCAACAATCGGTGGTGTTTGTGTCCATCGGATAAACCCAGAAGAGAGAGAGAGAGAGAGAGAGAGAGAGAGAGAGAGGTGGGGGTGGGGTATTTTTTTTTAATTACTAAAATAAATAAAACATTAAAAGAAAAATGAAAAAGAAATTCAAAAGGATAAATTAGTCTTTTTATTGGCATTTGGACCCTTTTTGAAAGCTAATCCAAACCCTAAGGACCCTTATAGTGATTTTTCCAAAACTTGGACCATTATTGAAAGTTCCTCCAAACCACAGGGACCTTTATTGTAATTTACTCAATAATTTATAACGCACATGTCGATAAGTTAATCTTGCAAGACATAGATACATAAGGTAGTCGTTAAGTCGCACAAAGGATGACTTTCTCCAATAACCAAATGAAAAGATGACTTTATATAAGAAAGTAATTTGACAAAAACAATCATGCTATCAGATTCTGAGTAGAATACATGCTATTTTTTGATAAATAACAATTTTATCTTATTTTTTTAACAAATAGATAAACATGATAGTTTTAATTATTATTTGACATTCGGGCAAGCTATAACTTATTAGTGTTCATTGCTAAGCAAGGTAAGTTTATATTTAACTCGTATACTCTAAAAAATAAACTTAAAGATGGTTGAATAACATGGAGAGAGGAAGGGAAAGGCCGCATCCTTGGAAGCCACGAGCAAGCACATGATAAGGGGTAGAATCTGGTCTCAAACCATTCCGCATCATCTCCTGAAAGACATATAACGCATTCCAAGGTTCCCCCCGTAGACAATACCCATCAATCAAAGTCCTATAATGCATTTCCCAAGGCTTCGTTTTCCTACATTTCATCCCTTCTACCAACTCCATCGCATCTTCCATTTTTCCTAGTTGGCATGCAGCATCAATCGCAAGATCAAATGTGACTTCGTCTATGAAAACCCTCGATGATTGCATCCGATACTTGAACCAATCTAAAGCTTTATCAAGACGCCCCACACCACACAAGAATCGTATCATGCACCGCACACACACATAATCGCTGCTAATACCTCTTGATTCCATTTCATCACAAAGATCCAAAGCCTTTGCACTTTCCCCTTCCTCGTAATACCCTACAATTAATGCGCCGTAACAATCTGCATCAGGGACAACTTCTCTAACTTTCATCTCACCAAGTAACACATCTTCTGCATCTTGTAGCTTTGACTCTTGTACAAAACCTTGAATCACACAACTATATGCAAAAACATCAATCGGCTTATTTAACTCCCTCAAAATCTTTATTAAATGAAACGCTTGATGAGTTTTCCCTATCGAACAAAGCCCGCGAATATACCTACTATGGATGAAAGCATTAGGTTCAACTCCAGCCTCCTTCATTTCTTCAAATACATCCAAAACTTGTTCCAAACAACCCTCTTCACAATCTCCTTTAACCAGAATCTCATATGTATCCACATTCCGAATCAACCCATTCCTCTTCAGTTGTCTGTAAACCGGGTCTACCATATTCCCTTTCTCCCACTATCAACTCATTCATTACAAAATTACACGTCCGTGTTGACACCATAAGTCCACCCCTACTTTTCATCTCTGACAAGTTGTGCATCGCCTCCTCAAACCTTCCCACACTTGCGTACACCATAACCAGCACATCAACAGCTTTTATCAATTTCTCCTCTATCAATGCTTCTAACAGATCAGACATTTCAAAACCAACAACTTCCCTCCCAATGACATGCATAAACAAAATATTTAACCTTACATCCATACCCGAATGACACAATAATCGAACAATTCCCATGTAAGTTTCAACATCGTCTTTAAATCCAGACTCTTTCAATTGACGCCCAAATGACAGCGCACTGCTCCGTTCTCTCTTCGACTGATCCAGGGTTTCAATAACCTTAAACTTACCCACTTTTTCAACCGGATGACGAAGCACACTGGTATCCGGAAACCAGTCTGACTCGTCGGAGCATGTTGTATAGGCAAGCCATCTAACAGATTTCCAACGGAGATTCAACGAACATCTTACCAAACTACTACAGCAAGAAGCCAATCGGATAAAAGGAGGCGACATGGCGTTCGAGGGGACTTGGAAGAAAACAGTGGGAGGCGCAGAGAAGAGAAGGTTCGTTCAATATATATAAATACTATGTCTATGTGTATTTTGGTAATGTTCAAAGGTTTATATCGGATAAAGATTATTTTCTCTCCAATTCTCCCCAGGAACCGTATACGGGATGAGTATCCCTCAAGATACCTCCTTTTCTTTTCCTTTCTTTCCAAAAAAAATTATCGGAAGCAAGATCACAGTAACTTTCCTCTCAATTCCTTTCATTTATCTCATAAAAATCAACTCGGGAGCAGAGCGTAAGATTATGTCGGCTTTGATCGAATCATTACTATATAATATTAAAACACAACTATTTTCTAGAAGATTTGGTAGGGGTGGTGGGGGGGGGGGGGGGGGGGTTTGGGGATTTTTAGCGGGGTGAGTTTTGTTTGCCAATACTATTCTGCCAGGTTTGTTTCCACCGCGCTCCCCCTTCACGACACCTCCCCCTCCTCCCTCAGTCCGTGTAAGTCTCTTCCAAAGCCACGATCGATTTCCCTCTCATCATTCAATATCCCCATCGTCGTTGAAGAGCTTCAAAGAAGGTTGCCTTCGGCTAATGTGAATTTTATCAGCCACCGAGAAAACAAAGAGGGTACCGGGGTTCCATCTCCGTCTCTCTCGGACTTCGGCTAATCTGTGAATGAAAGCGAGAGGCACAGGCAGAAGGTATTTTTTTACAGACATTAGGAAGACACGGAAGGACTCCTTACACGGTACCTGTTTTTACTCGAAATACATCACGGATACTCAATCCGATGAAGACGGACATGAATCAGAAAACCTTCAGAACTGCAATCTTCTGCCCTTTATCCCTCAGGTAATCCAATTGAAAGGGGTTTTTCAAAACTTTATTATATTGTGCTTTTATGTAGGTTTGAATCTTTCTGAATACCATGTGAAATTCTTTTCTATCAAATCAAAGATTGCAGGTCTTTGTTTCTAAAACAATTGTGATGATTGGCCTACCGGTTTTGAGTTTCCGAGTTCTTTCTGAAGGTGACAACTTCAACTCTTGCAACCTCCAAGTATTTTTTTTACCTCGCCTTAATTCCTGCGTTATTTACCTCCGGTTTTTTTTTACGAAATTATATGTATGCGTTCTTAGGTATCTAATCAATGCTCATTTGATTCTACTTATTTCCCTAATTCCCATGCTATTTACCTCCGGTTTTATTTTCATGAAATTATATATATATATATATATATATATATATATATATATATATATATATATATATATATATATATATATATATATATATATATATATATATGCGTTCTTAGGTATCTAATCAATGCTCATTTGATTCTACTTCTTGCAGAAATAAAGACGTGAATTTCAAAGTATCAACCTTCCTGAGGTTGAACATATGGTAAGAAGGGGGTTAGAGTTTGGAAGAAACACTACTCAAATTTATTCTCCCTTCAGGAACAGGTTTGGTTTGATTTTTGTTAAATTTACTTCTGATTTTGCAAACACATAGTTTGTTTGATTAGTTGACTTTTGCTTAACTCTTTGAAATTGTTTGAGTTATAAATTCCAAATCAGTGCTCCTTTAGGTTTGTTTTAAATTTGTTTAACTTGGTTTTGATTATGCAAACACAATGTTTGTTCCATTAGTTTACTAATGCTTCAACTTTCGATGAAATTGTTTGAGTTATAAATTCAAAAGTAGTAATTTCAACCGCAAAATCGATGCGAATATCGTTCTCTCCATCAAGACATCCCTTTTTCTGTCGATGGTTTTTATATTATAAATATATAACAAAAATATAGAATTTTAAGTTAGTTATTAGTTGTATCATGAAAACCCGGACCATTTTTAGGACAGTGAAAGTAATGATCGTTGTGTTAGGAATTGGGTGAAGCGTTTTGTAATTCTAATGGTGCCTTAAACCTGCTATTGATTTGGATTTACCAATTCTTTATTAAGCTAAACGTAATCAATATATCGTGTTTTATATTAATTATTTGACAGTTGGAATCGGTGGGTTGGATTCATCGTTCATTGTTTTGGGTGTTCATAGGCCGGGATAAAGTGCTAGACACAAGTTATTCGATGGAATGCGTAAGTTACTTATTTTATTTTCTCATCTTCATTTTACCTCTTATTTAAGATTTCATAACCAACTTTCATATCAAATGATTGGATGGATGCCACTTTTGTTTTGAATATTCATTATTTGAATTCCATAATTGTTCACTCTTTTGGTTCCTTTGGAATTCGTTTATATTTATAATGATTAAAAAAGTGGTAATCAAATGCTAAAATGTTGCAGTGTAGTAGTATTTGGAACAAAGATTTGATCAGGAACTAAATATGGGAGAACCAGGATTGCTCTTGCTGATTTGGGTTTCGTACTTTAAAACACTAATAAGGTACTTCTACGTTTCCAGTTAATGTTTCTTAATTGCAGATAAAGCTTCTTAATATAAGTGTATACTTTATTATTTGATATTTAATGCAAATTATAGATATTTTGGTGAGGTCGTGGATGTGAAATGGATTTTTATCTAAAAATTTGATGTGGAAAATGGTTTGTGAATGTTGAAATTCAGATTGTGAAGTAGAATCAACAGACCGATGAAGCGGCAAATAGATTACAAGATAATATTCATTTCAACTACCTTTTCTATAAGGCTAAAATGTAGTTACAATAATGATAAACTTATTGCGTTGCTATTTTTTCCATTTAACCCTTCCCCGGGTTCGGGTACACCTGAAGCTTCAATGCCTGTGCACACACTCAATCACGCTTTTAAAAGTTGTTAGGATCGAGACACTTAGCATACGAACACTAAACTCACACACTCAGCTCACAAATTAAGAACACAAGAATTTAACGTGGTTCGGTCCAAAAATGACCTACGTCCACGACGGATAACTAGGAATGTTTTATTGCTCTGTGTTTTTGTGTTGTGTGGTACTGTAATTTGTAACTCACCAATGCCTCATTTATATAGGCATGTGAGTGTGTGTGAACAAATCAATGTGAAACAAAGAAGCTTTGCCTTCAACAAAAATAGGCTACCTACCCTTGAGAAAAATTCTTCACCCCTTTGTTGACAAAGCCTCCATATTCTAACAATCTCCCACTTGGAGGCTTGAACAACTTAGTCTTTCTCTGCCATCCAAATCTTGATCCTTAAACACACACTCTCTCTCACTTGAAGCCACGGAACAATCTTCACCTGTGCTTCAATTGTGTATTAAAAACACTTTTGATCTTAGCTCCTTCCTAGTTACACTGGCCTTCTCTTCAATTATCCTGAAGGCCAGTTGAAGCTATGCAGAGCTTCAACTTCTCTAAGGTAACAACCTTAGTCAACATATCAGCTGGATTTTCAGTTCCTTTGATCTTCTTCAACTTCAGAGTACCATCATTAATTCTTTCTCTGATGAAGTGATATCTCAGCTGTATGTGCTTTGTCTTCGAATGGAAGACAGGATTCTTTGCAAGGTGTATTGTACTTTGATTATCACAAAACAGTGCACAATCAACTTGTTCCTTGCCAAGTTCTTCGAGAAAGTTCTTCAACCATATAAGCTCTTTGCTTGCTTCAGCAACTGCCATATACTCTGCTTCTGTGGTTGAAAGGGCAACACTTTTCTGGAGTTTAGACATCCAACTCACTGCCGTGCCTCCCACTGTAAAGACATACCCGGTAGTGCTTTTGTATGAGTCTTTGCAACCACCAAGGTCTGCATCTGCAAAACCCTTCAGAATGACATCTTTCCCTTTAAAATGCAATGCCACTTTTGAAGTCCCCTTCAAATATCTTAGCAGCCATTTAACTGCTTCCCAATGTTCTCTCCCCGGATTGGACATAAATCGACTAACAACTCCCACTGCATGTGCAATATCTGGTCTCGTGCATACCATTGCATACATGAGACTACCAACTGCAGATGCATAAGGTACTTTAGCCATTTCTTTCTTGTCTTCATCTGATTTGGGTGACTGAACTTTAGAAAGCTTAAAGTGACTTCCCAAAGGTGTGCTTCTGATCTTGGCATCTTTAAGGCTGAATTTCTCTAATACTTTCTCAATGTATTTCTCTTGAGAGAGTGTCAAAGAGCCATCTTCTTTGTTTCTGAAAATACTCATCCCGAGTATTTGGTTTGCAGCTCCCAAGTCTTTCATCTCGAATTCTTCAGACATTTGCTTCTTTAACTTCTTGATCTCTGTCATGTCTGAGCCTGCAATCAACATATCATCTACATAGAGTAGTAGAATGATATAAGAACCCTTAAACTTCTTGATATAACAACAATTGTCATTGTCACATCTCTTGTAACCAGCTCTTCTCATGAAGTTATCAAACTTCAAATACCATTGTCTGGGCGCTTGTTTCAGACCATACAAGCTCTTCTTCAATTTACACACCAAGTTTTCTTTGCCTTTAATCTGAAAACCCTCTGGTTGTGTCATGTAAATCTCTTCATCTAGGTCACCATGTAGAAAAGCTGTCTTGACATCTAGTTGCTCTAGATGCAAACCTTCTGCTGCTACAATACTAAGAACAAGTCTGATAGTGGTCATCTTCACTACTGGAGAGAATATTTCATTGAAATTGATTCCCTCTTTCTGTTGAAAGCCCTTGACTACTAATCTTGCTTTGTACCGTTTGGTACCATCATGTTCATCCTTGACCCTGAAAACCCATTTGTTCTGAAGAGCCTTCTTCCCGGATGGAAGCTTCGTTAGAAGCCAGGTCTTGTTCTTCTCAAGCGACTTCATTTCATCTTTCATTGCTAGCTCCCACTACAATGAATCTTTTAACCTCTTAGCTTCAGAGTAACACTGGGGTTCACCATTTTCTGTCAAAAGAATGTAGTTGACAGATGGTGAGTATCTTTTTGGTGGTCTGATGACTCTGGAAGATCTTCTTGGTTGAACTTGAGGTGTGACTGGGGATTCTGGAGTTGGAGGACTAGTTTCTTCATCTTTAGAATCATTACTGGAATTATCCCCTGAGCTCCCACTGTCAGTTGAATCATCCCCAGATTCAGGGATTTCAACTGAAGCTTCTTTCTTCTTTTCACCACCTTCATATTCAATATACTCCTTCTGAACTTCTGGACTTTTGTTGTTTCTGTCTTTATATAACTCAGCTTCGTTAAAGGTGACATTCTTGCTTCGGATTATCTTTCTGCTTTCAGTATCCCAAAGCCTGTACCCCATTTCATCTGACCCATAACCAATGAATGTGCACTTCTTGGTCTTTGAATCAAGTTTATCCCTGTCACCATCTTTTAACAAACTGTAAGCAATACAACCAAAGACTTTTAGGTGTTTGAGACTTACTTCCTTCCCTTGCCACATTTCTTCCGGCAATTTAAAATCCAAGGGAACACACGGTGAACGGTTGATCAAGTAGGCTGCAGTGTTAACTGCATCAGCCCAGAATGTCTTTGGTAAACCAGCATTCAACCTCATGCTTCTAGCCCTTTCATTCAGAGTTCTATTCATTCTCTCAGCTACACCATTCTGTTGAGGGGTTCCTGGGACTGTCTTGATCATCTTTATCCCTTGCTTGGCACAATAGTCAACAAACTCCTTGCTTATGTATTCACCACCATTATCCGACTTCAGGCATTTTACCTTCAAATCAGTTTCATTTTCAACAGCAGATTTCCAAATCTTAAAAGTATCAAATACATCAGATTTATTTTTAAGAAAATAGACCCATACCTTGCGTGTTGAATCATCGATAAATGTTACATAGTAGTTTTTGCCTCCTAGGGATGAAACTGGTGTTGGTCCAAATACATCCGAGTGAACAAGCTCCAACTTCTGAGCTTTCGGTGTCTTCCCCGTCTTTACAAAAGTAACCCGCTTTTGTTTCCCGAGAACACAAAATTCAGTTTCAACTTTCTTCAAGTCTGGAAACTTCCCTTTCTGAGCCAACATCTTCAATCCCTTATTGCTCATGTGTCCGAGTCGTTGGTGCCATAAATTAGATGGACTCGGATTTGTGGTTACGGCATGAACACCATCACTAGGTATCTCTACCATGTATAAAGTGTCTTTCTTCTTTCCTTTGGCAATCACCAAGTTGCCTTTGATCACTTTCCATTGTCCACCCCCAAAGTGAACATCAAACCCTTCATCATCCAACTTACCAACTGAAATCAACTTTCTCCTTAAGTTTGGGATAACCCTGACATCTTTCAATGTCCACGTGGTTCCTAAGGAGGTCTTCAAATCTACGTCTCCCATACCCGTAATATCAAGCACTTGATCATCGGCCAAACGAACTTTGCCAAGAGCACCTGTTTGTAGGTTCTTGACCATATCTGGGCATGAGACGGCATGGAAAGAAGCACCTGAATCCATAATCTAGGATTCTGCTGAATTCTCAACACAACATATGAGAAAATCTCCTGATTCTTCAGAGGATACATTATTTACTTCTTTCTTTTCAGCTTGTGGTTTTGGGCATTGGCTTCTAAAGTGACCTTTTTCTTTGCAATTCCAGCATTCAATGTCTTTTCTGGTTTTTGACTGTCCTCTTTTTCTGGACTTTGATCTGCCTCGACCACGTCCTCTTTCGTTTTTTCTTCCTCTACTTTCTGTATGCAATAGAGAACTAGAACTAGAAGTCTCACCATTGCTTCTCCGTCTGATATCTTCATTTATAATCAAGTCACGAATACTCTCGAAAGTGAGTTTGGTAGTGCCAGATGCACTACTAACAGCTGTGACTGTGCCTGACCAACTGTCGGGCAAAGATGATAAAAGGAGGAGCGCTTGTACTTCATCTTCAAATTTTATTGCAACTGAGGCTAAACGAGAAATAATCGAGTTAAACTCGTTTATGTGAGCGGTAACCGACATGCCTTCCTTCATCTTGGTGTTAACCAGTTGTTTGATGAGGAACACTTTGTTTGAAGCGGACGGCTTCTCGTACATGTTGGACAAAGCCTTAAATACTCCATAAGTAGTTGTTTCATTGACAATGTTATACGCAACACTCTTTGCCAATGAAAGCCTAACTACACCCAAGGCTTGTCGATCCAACAACTTCCAATCTTCATCATACATGTCATCCGGTTGTTCGCCTAACATAGGCAAATGTAAACTTTTCTGATACAGCATATCTTCAATTTGCATCTTCCAAAATCCATAATCAGTTCCATCAAACTTGTCAATCTTGATTTTACCGTCTTCAGCCATTTTAACAGACAAAATGCACTTTTCTTTCAGAAGTTAAGGGTGAAAATGCAATTTTTCTGAAATTCAGGAGCTAAACTGCAATTTTCTGAAAGTTCAGGGGGCTAAACTGTAATTTTCTGAAAGTTCAGGGTTAAACAGCAATTTTCTGAAAGTTTGGGGGCTAAACAGCAATTTTCTGAAAGTTTGGGGGCTAAACTGCAATTTTCTGAAAGTTCAGGGGCTAAACTGCAATTTCTGGAAATCCAGGGACCTGTTTTGCAATATATGGAACTCCAGGGACCTGTTTTGCAATTTTTGGAACTTTAGGGACTGTTTTTCAAAATATGCTACAGTACCGCTACAGTGTCGCTACAGTACCGCTACAGTATCGTCTTCTCCGGCGAAACTCCGGTGCTACAGTGTCGTCTTCTCCGGCGGACTCCGGCGCTACAGTGTCGTCTTCTCCGGCGATCTGGTTTCTTCGGTCACTATTCCGGCGAACGTTTGACCGGCGATTTGGAGGTCTTCCGGTGGTCGAAAAATTCCAAAAAATATATTTTCGGAATCTGCGGAACAAGACCTTTCAAACGGCGTAAACCAAAATCGTTTTTGAGACAAAAAATTTTCGACCCAAAAAACAGAAAATCACTCTCTGGAGCTATACCAAGGCTCTGATACCACTTGTTAGGATCGAGACACTTAGCATACGAACACTAAACTCACACACTCAGCTCACAAATTAAGAACACAAGAATTTAACGTGGTTCGGTCCAAAAATGACCTACGTCCACGGCGGATAACTAGGAATGTTTTATTGCTCTGTGTTTTTGTGTTGTGTGGTACTGTAATTTGTAACTCACCAATGCCTCATTTATATAGGCATGTGAGTGTGTGTGAACAAATCAATGTGAAACAAAGAAGCTTTGCCTTCAACAAAAATAGGCTACCTACCCTTGAGAAAAATTATTCACCCCTTTGTTGACAAAGCCTCCATATTCTAACAAAAGTATGTAATACAAATCCCATATACTCTGCTGTTTCTGTTACGTCAATCTTGATTTTTCAATTTGGCTTTCTTCATTTAGGTTTTCCAATTTAGCTGTTTGATTTCTTCTTCTCGGATTTGCAGGTTTTTATTACGCTTGTACTTCTTTAATAGAAAAGTATGTGTTAGCAATCTATTATACCCTGACGTTTCTGGTACTTCATTCTTGATTTTTGGATTCAGATTTCTTCTAATTTTAGGTTTTCCAATTTTGATTGTTGAACAATAACTAATTTAGGATCTATTTTTTGCTTCTCTAATTTGGTGGTTTTGACTAATTTTTGGGTGTGGGATCGACTAATCCAATTGATACGACATTAATACCCAATTGGGATAAGCCAATATTTTACTTAGTTGCTTGAATGGTGAAAAAGAAGAGAAAATCAAGGTTTGTGTTCAGCTTATGTTTCTGCAAATCACTTAATGATTTTAGAGAATGAAATTTACCTACGTATTCTCAGGTTTGTCATCTTGAATTTGGTTCATTTTTCTATATTGGGTTTGATGTTTTAGTTCCAGTTGAAGTATTATCTCATGTGGATCTTTTATTTGATCGATTTCTTATATGAGCGTCTCCTTTAAGACCCACTTCCTTAACAAACTATTATAATATGTTGGCTTTTGAAATCAATTGATGTTAATTGCTCATTGATGCAGAAAAATCATGATAAGGCGTCAGAGGGGTGGCTACAGATGAAATTCAGAAGTGTCCCAATTTAAAAGCTTCTCCCCTCCTCTCTGAAAACCCTAAATCGTACATATGCCACCGTAATCCGTCGTCCCACTGGAACCATTTTCGCAGACAGGAAGTTTGAGTACTTCTTGAAATCATGGCTTTGGGATAACAGATAACTATAGGCTGTTTTTGGGACTGTTTCAGTCTGATTTTTTCTTTTTCGAGGGTCAATTTGCTTTGTTGTTTCAGAAATGTATTCCAATTGTATTGTCAGCTGTTCTTATTGTTCATTTGGGATTTTCTTTCCTTACTTGCATTTTAATGGTGGAACAAAGCTTATGAATATATCTAATCCCTGGAAATGAATTATTGGTGATTTTTGGGCGAATCATTGAGATCGGTCAATATCAATTTTGCTAAAGTTGGTGCCAGGCATTATAAAGAAGAGAGAAATTGTGAATGATTGACTAGAAAAGCAAAGAAAAAGCAACACAAATTTTTCATGTGGACCCCACTAAATAGTAATCAACATCAAAATTCAAATTGCACGTGAAATTTTGAACGATTCTTCAACTACTGAATTTCAACAAATGCTGCATCAAATCTTTGAACGATTATGAATCTCTGCAATATTTTCTTGCCATTCATCCCTATATAAAGGGATGATTACATTGCATACAAATCGTCCAAAACAAGAGTGATATATATATATATATATATATATATATATATATATATATATATATATATATATATATATATATATATATATATATATATATATATATATATATATATATATATATATATATATATATATATATATATATATATATATATATATAGTCCGTTTCAAGGAAGAACCAATATTTTCCTAGGAACCGTAGGAACTTTTTGACTGAATTTTTTTTTTCAAAAAAAATGACATAATACATCTAGTCGCTTATATTTAAGACTTTTTGTCAAAAAAAAAATTTTGAAAAATAATATGTATACACGAAATGTGCATATATGCATTTTTTTCGCGCATGTGTATATGATCACGTTTCGTGCATATGTGCACATTTCGTGTATATATATTATTTTTTCAAATTTTTTTTACAAAATGTCTTAAATATATGCGATTAGGTGTATTATGTCATTTTTTTTGAAAAAAAAATTTCAGTAAAAAAGTTCCTACGGTTCCTAGGAAAATATTGGTTCCCATTTGATATTTAGTCTATATATATATATATATATATATATATATATATATATATATATATATATATATATATATATATATATATATATATATATATATATATACACACACACACACAGATATATATTGTGAGGCTCTGTGTATTAAAGAAAAGAGAGATATATATTTTTCAGTTCCAAATCTTGTAACCTCCTCATTTTTCTCATATAGTGATCATCATCGGTTATGCCCGTGGTTTTTTCCCGAAAGGATTTTTCCACGTTAAATCCTTGTGTCCACATTTATTTTGCTTTATCGTATTATTATTTTATTTTATTGTCGATATAATTTATTCATAACAAGTGGTATCAGAGCCACGTTGTTTTCTATACTCATTCTCAATTTATTGAGTATTATATCGACATGGCTACTTTGAAATACGATATTCCATTGTTGGATCGAGATACAAGATTTTCATTATGGCAAGTAAAGATGCGAGCTGTATTGGCTCAGTTGGACCTTGATGATGCTCTGTTAGGCCGAGACAAAATGCCTGCGTCTTGGTCAGATGAAGAAAAGGATCGTAAAGATCGTAAGGCTCTATCTCATATTCATCTTCATTTATCTAACAATATTTTGCAGGATGTTTTGAAAGAAACTACTGCAGCCTCTTTATGGCTAAAATTAGAACAAATTTGCATGACCAAAGATCTCACAAGTAAGATGCACCTTAAACAAAAATTATTTTCGCTTAAGATGCAAGAAGGTGGATCATTGCTGGATCATCTTTCGACGTTTAAAGAGATCATCACTGATCTTGAAGCTATGGAGGTAAAATATGATGAAGAGGATTTGGGTTTAATTCTTTTATGTTCTTTGCCTAGTTTTTATTCAAACTTTAGAGATACCATATTATATAGTCGTGATACTTTAACACTTCAAGAAGTTTATGAAGCTTTGCATGCCAAAGAAAAGATGAAAGACATGGTATCTACTGAAGGTTCAAACTCTAAAGGAGAAAGTCTGATGGTTCGCGGCAGACAAACAGATAAGAATGATTCCAAAGGCAAGAACAAAAGAAATTCCAGAAGCAAATCTAGATCCAGACGTTCCAAGTCATGCAACTATTGCAAAAAGGAAGGACATGATATCTCTGAATGTTACAAGTTGAAGAACAAGGAGAAAAGAGCTGCTAATCAAAACCTCAAACCAAATCAAGATGATGAAGGAAAAGCTACTTATGCTCATGAAAATAATTCTAATGGAGATGTTCTTGTAGCTTTTGCAGGAATCCTAAAAACCAATGATGAATGGATTCTTGACTCAGCTTGTACTTTTCACATGAGTCCAAACAGAAGCTGGTTTACAAACTATCAACCTATAGAAGGTGGCTCTGTATTGATGGGTGATAATGCACCATATAAAGTCACTGGAATTGGTTCAATTCAAATCAAGATGTTTGATGGTGTTCTCAGGACTTTGTCTGATGTTCGACACGTTCCAGGTTTGAAAAGAAACCTTATTTCTTTAAGTACTCTTGACCTTAAAGGGTACAAATATTCCGGTGAAGGTGGAGTTTTAAAGGTTTCAAAAGGCGCTATGATTGTCATGAAAGCCGATATCAAATCAGCAAACCTGTATCATCTTCGGGGTACAACAGTAACAGGTAATTCTAATGTTACTTCAAATTCATCTACTGATACTACTACCCTGTGGCATATGCGTCTTGGGCATATGAGTGAACTTGGTTTGACAGCATTAAGCAAAAGAGGATTGCTTGATGGCCAATGTGTTGGCAAACTGGAATTCTGTGAACACTGCATATTTGGCAAACACAAGAGGGTGAAATTCAACACCTCGGTACATACTACAAAAGGCATTTTGGAGTATGTACATGCTGATTTATGGGGACCATCTCAAGAAGCATCACTAGGAGGTGCTCGTTATATGTTGACAATTATTGATGATTATTCAAGAAGAGTTTGGCCATATTTCTTGAAGCTTAAATCTGAAGCATTCTCTGCATTCAAAGAATGGAAAGTCATGGTGGAAAACCAGACCGGTAAGAAGGTCAAAAAGCTTCGCCCAGATAATGGTATGGAGTTTTGTTCAAATGAATTTAATTCATATTGTAAACTAGAAGGAATTGTTAGACACTACACCGTTTCTCACACACCTCAACAAAATGGTGTAGCTGAACGTATGAACAGAACCATTATTTCAAAGGCCCGTTGTATGTTATCTAACGCAGGATTATCTAAGCGTTTTTGGGCAGAAGCTGCTTCTACTGCATGTTATCTAATTAACATGTCACCTTCTATTCCACTTGATAAAAAGACTCCTATTGAGGTATGGTCTGGCTCCCCAGCAAACTATTCAGATTTAAGAATTTTTGGTTGCCCTGCTTATGCTCATGTTGATAATGGAAAATTAGAGCCTAGGGCAATTAAATGTATCTTTCTTGGTTACAAGTATGGTGTGAAAGGATATAAGTTATGGTGTCCTGAAACTAAAAAGATCGTGATTAGTAGAAATGTAGTATTTAATGAATCAGCTATGCTACATAAAGATTCTTCTACTAATATTCATGTTGAGAGTCAACAAAAGACAAGTGTGCAGGTGGAGCAATCTGTTAACTCAGAACATACACCAGAAAAAGAAAAATCTATTGATCAAAATCCATCAGTTGAGCAAGAGTCTTCTACTCCTACTCCTACTCACCAACCACAACATTCTATAGCAACTGATAGACCTAGGAGGGTCATTCATCCTCCCAAGAGACTGATAGAAGAAGCAAATATTGTTGCTTATGCTTTAAACGTTGCTGAAGAAATTGAAGGTATCAAAGAACCTTCAACTTACACGGAAGCCATTACTTCAGAACATTGCAACAAATGGATAACTGCCATGCATAATGAAATGGAATCTCTTGAAAAGAATGGCACTTGGGAGTTGGTGAAATTACCAAAAGAAAAGAAGCCTATCCGCTGCAAATGGATTTTCAAAAGAAAAGAAGGTATTACTCCTAATGAGGAAGCAAGATTTAAAGCAAGGTTAGTTGCTAAAGGCTATAGCCAAATTCCAGGCATTGATTTTACTGATGTTTTCTCTCCTGTTGTTAAGCATAGCTCAATTCGTACTTTACTTAGTATTGTTGCCATGCATAACTATGAGCTTGAGCAGTTAGATGTCAAAACTGCATTTTTACATGGTGAATTGGAGGAAGATATTTATATGGAGCAACCTGAAGGCTTCATTATCCCTGGAAAAGAGAACTTAGTATGTAGATTGAAGAAATCTCTTTATGGGTTAAAACAGTTCCCAAGGCAATGGTATAAGAGGTTTGACTCCTTTATGCTATCTCAGAATTTTAAAAGATCAGATTATGATAGTTGTGTTTATTTTAAGTCAGTCAATGGTTCATCAATATCTGCTTCTTTATGTTGATGATATGTTGATTGCTGCGAAAGATAAACTAGAGATAGCAAAACTGAAAACACAACTAAGCAATGAGTTTGAAATGACGGACTTAGGTCCAGCCAAGAAAATTCTTGGTATGGAAATTACTCGTAACAGACAGCATGGAAAACTATACCTAAGTCAAAAGAGGTATATTGAGAAAGTTCTTCAAAGATTCAACATGCATAAAGCCAAGCCAGTGAGTACTCCGTTAGCTGCACATTTCAAACTGTCTTCAACATATTGTCCAAAGACAGATGATGAAATTAACAACATGGCGAAAATTCCGTATTCTAGTGCAGTTGGTTCTCTAATGTATGTCATGGTATGTTCTCACCCTGATTTATCTCACGCTTTAAGTGTTGTTAGCAGATATATGGCTAACCCAGGAAAAGAGCATTGGAAAGTTGTTCAATGGATTCTTAGATATTTATGCGGTACTTCCAATGCATGTTTACAGTTTGGAAGTTCTGGTGAAGGACTGGTTGGTTATGTAGATTCTGATTATGCTGGAGATTTGGACAAAAGAAGATCTTTGACAGGTTATGTCTTTACCATTGGTGGATGTGCTGTGAGTTGGAAGGCAAGTCTACAGATCACTGTTGCCTTATCCATAACTGAAGCAGAGTACATGGCAATTTCTGAAGCTTGCAAAGAAGCTATTTGGTTAAGAAATTTATACGGTGAACTTTGTGGAGACACATCTCCCACAAAGATTTTTTGTGATAGTCAAAGTGCTATTTATCTCACAAAAGATCAAATGTTTCATGAGAGGACGAAATATATTGATGTACGTTATCACTTTATTCGAGATGTTATTTCCAAAGGTGATATTCAAGTTCAAAAGATTAGCACTCATGACAATCCGGCGGATATGATGACGAAGCCGGTTCCAGCAACTAAGTTTGAGCTTTGCTCAAGCTTGGTTGGTATGACAATCTAATTCTAAGGATTGTCGGCACACGATGATTTTATAATGAGGAGTTCTACAAGTGAAAATTCGTCTCAAGGTGGAGTTCTTTGATTACTTATTGCTTTTAAAGTCAAGGTGGAGATTGTGAATGATTGACTAGAAAAGCAAAGAAAAAGCAACACAAATTTTTCATGTGGACCCCACTAAATAGTAATCAACATCAAAATTCAAATTGCACGTGAAATTTTGAACGATTCTTCAACTACTGAATTTCAACAAATGCTGCATCAAATCTTTGAACGATTCTGAATCTCTGCAATATTTTCTTGCCATTCATCCCTATATAAAGGGATGATTACATTGCATACAAATCGTCCAAAACAAGAGTGATATATATATATATATATGTATATATATATATATATATATATATATATATATATATATATATATATATATATATATATATATATATATATATATATATATATATATACACACACACAGATATATATTGTGAGGCTCTGTGTATTAAAGAAAAGAGAGATATATATTTTTCAGTTCCAAATCTTGTAACCTCCTCATTTTTCTCATATAGTGATCATCATCGGTTGTGCCCGTGGTTTTTTCCCGAAAGGGTTTTTCCACGTTAAATCCTTGTGTCCACATTTATTTTGCTTTATCGTATTATTATTTTATTTTATTGTCGATATAATTTATTCATAACAGAAATGTTGGGATTGAGGTTACTATCGATTCTATAAGTTTGTATTTGAATAATTTTAATTCTTATAATAGAAATTTGTTCAATAAATTAACTTTTTGGTTTTTTGGTCTTCAATTGCTTACAAACAGATTTGATAGATGGCAAGCTAGGATTTCAAACGCATATCCAAGGCCAAGCAAGGTACAGTTCCTAAAATATTATGCAAGATACGTGTATTCCTCTGTGAGACCAATGAATGGGAGAGAACCCCTTAAAGAATTTTATAGGGCAAAAAAAATCACACAAGGCCTATACTAGAAGATGAATCTCTGTTTTTAACAAAACATACTCATCATCTCAAAGTTGGAACCTTGGTTCATTAAAATTTTGGTCCTATCAAAAGATGAACTACACTGCTATTATCGGTTTAACAATCAGTTTTTTTATTTTTTTTATTTTTCCGTGTGTGTGTCTTTCTTTGATTGTGTGTGTTTGTGTGTGTGTGTATGTGTCTGTTTGCATTTGTGTGTGCTTTTCTTTTTCATCAAAAAAAGCTTTTCATCATCCTTCTTATTGAAGGCAGAACGTATTTAATCTTTAAAGTCTAAGTGCAAGAAATACCACTGTTTATGCATAAAATATTCAGAATGTTTAATAATTTGTCTATGTTTTTATGATCTTAATTTATTTAGCAAGTTTGATGAAGAAAGGAAGGTACACAAAGCAGAGCAGGAAGATACAATTACATGTGGATCCAATTGCTGATTGAAATGGGAAAGCAGCACTATAAACCTTGACGAAATTTCACAAATTTCACAAAGAACTATCAGAAAAACATTGAACCGGGGACTGCAAGGGGTGATTTCAGTTTGACTTTTTTATTTTTATTTTTATTATGGTTTTTTCATTTTGACTTACAGAAAATTAGTTTAATTTTGTTTCAAGTTGTGCCATTGGGTTCAGGCTGGATAGCCTGTTGAAACTCACAGAGACACATGAAAGGAACAATAGAATTACTCTCATGCATTATCTTTGTTTGGGTTTTATTTTGGTTTTCTGTACTTCGTTTTCCTATGAGAGGAAGGAGAAATTGGCGAGACAGAATATCTGTTTATAAAGCCCATTTCTCTACATACCGTAGTTTCCTCCGATCATTTACAATATTTACAAGTTGAATAATAGTGTGAAGAAATTGAGGATTTTCAAGGTGATATGCTCCTTCTTTCGATCGTTCTCTTTTCTTTTGAATCAATGTATAATTATAGCTATTATGTACGCAATTTCGTTATTTTTAGATGTGTTCTGATTGAAGTTAGGGTTTGTACTTTTGTGAACTTTAGGGATTCTTTGTGCTAATCATGGATGGCTTCGAAGCGGATCTTGAAAGAACTCAAGGACCTTCAGAAAGATCCTCCTACCTCTTGTAGCGCAGGTACAACATCGATGTCGATCTGTTAGATCCTGTTTCCGATTTTTGTAAACTTTTGGTTTCTATCTCTTATCTTCTGTGCTAATAATCATCTACTGCGGTGATATACGTTTTATCACTGGAATTTTGCTTTGATTCGGTGTTTGCTGTGAGAAAAAGCTAAATTCCGCGGTTTTGTTTTGTGATTCCATAACTGTGAGAGAGACGGTTTAATCTTTCCATCAAAGTCGTTTCTTTATAGGTGTAGGTGAAGGAATCGTGGTATAAATTTTGTCTTTGCTGTGGATCATTGCGATTTGTGCTTTGTCAATGTTTTCTTTGATCATCCAAAAACCTGTGTTCTACCATCATGATCAAGTGTTTATAATTATACACTTTTTGGATGTGGATTCGAACACCAAAGTCATATGTAAACTGGAATTGAAAAACACGTTTTATTGTATCTGCATAAAATTCCAAAGGTGTACTATCTTTATGTATCTATGTATGAGAAAATAATATCAAACTCATTTGTGAATCCTCTTTATTTGTTTCTTTCCAGGCAGTGAAGAAATGTGAAATTTGGGTTTGTTTCGACTGAACTTTGCTGTAATTCCAATTGAAAATTTCTATGAATTGACATCCCTTTGAAGATTATTTATAGTAGGAAGTATGAATAATAATTAGTTAATTACGCTGGACCAATTGGGAAACTATCAACAGCATAGTTGATATATGGTTTTTGTACAAAAATTACCTGCATGGTGGTCATCTCGGTTTTGTAACATCTTTTTGATTGTATTAGGTTGAAGCATCAAAGTCTGATGCTACCCTGATTATTCTCAGAAGCAAAGATGACTTTGGTATTAGTCTTATAGAAACCAATGTTAATCCTTCATCTTCTTCAAAACCAAAAGAAATCGTTACAGAAATGAACAAAAAGATGAAGAAGAGGAAACAGAGAAAGAAGGAGAAGATAGGGGCAGGAGATAGTGTTGTAAGCAGTTCAAATTTGATTGATCATTATAACTTTTTTCTGTTTGTTTTTTACCATTTTTTGTCACTGTCTATCTGTGTCCACTCCATATAATCGGGAAAGAAAATGATGTTCATGTTCTTGTGTATAAAAAATTCAGTGCTAGAGCTTCTTTATTCGATTATTCAGTTAAAACAATTCTTCTAGAAGAGTTTGGGGGTCTGGGGGTTGTTAGGGGGAGGTATTTCTTTGGTGTCTACGGTTAGTCCACGTGTGGATGATCTATAAAATATTTTAAAAAAAATTTACCTTCTAGAAGCCCCAGGCCGCACGTGCGTAGCACGAAGCAGCTTCACCTAGTTTAAATCAAAGCACATCTCCGTAAATTACAGAAATGGTCCCGTAGTTTAGTAAAAAGTAAAAACCACATTTCAAGTCAAAGTCTATTAAATATGGCACGAGCAATCTTAAAGTTTTATTATCTTGCACGATCAGTCCTTATCATTATGTTAAGGCCGAAGGGTATGCCACACGCGGCCCCCCTGCGTCCTCCATGTCAGCATCCAAGACGCGGCAAACACCGCCCCCCCCCCCCCCCCCCCTGCGTCCTCCAAGGCATGCGTCCAAGGGTAGTCTTCCGGCGAACGCGTGAAGACTTCGTCTTTTTCAAAAAATTCTGACCGTTGCTGCCTTGTGACTGTTAGAAAAAAAAATAATAAGTTCTTTTTTTAAATTTCACTCGATATATATATAACCTTTCAAACACATATCACACACAACTTCAAATACAAAATTTCATTTTCTCTCAATATACATATGGATTTCCATTCGGATTCTGAAGACTCGGGTGATGATTTGGTATTCACGGCAATGATGGAAGTCGCAAATATTTACGTGAACCGAGCTGAAACTCCGGAAAAAAGGCGGCGATTAGCGGCGAAAAATAGAAACCGCGAAGAAGGACACGAAAATTTTATTCGCGACTATTTTTCCGAAGATTGCGTGTATGACGACAAGGATTTCAAAAGCCGGTTTCGTTTGACCCGATCGATGTTTTTACGGATCGTGCACGATTTGGAGCGGCTCTTCGTCTTTTGGGTTATGGATAGACTTTTGACACCGTGGACGAATATTTGCGGATGTCGGCAAAAACCGCTCGGCAAAGTATGTATGTTTTTTGTGAATATATTTATGAGTTATACGGTCCTATTTATTTGCGAAAACCTACACGAAACGATGTTGAAGAACTATATGCGGCACGTCACCAGTCACATGGTCTACCGGGTATGCTCGGCAGCATAGATTGTACGCATTGGGATTGGACAAATTGTCCAAACGCGTGGAAAGGAAAATACACCGGGGGTCATCACGGCACACCTTCCCTAATACTAGAAGCGGTGGCGTCACAAGATTTATGGATTTGGCATGTGTACTTCGGGGTTCCGGGGGCGAACAACGACCTAAACGTTCTAGATTCATCGTCGATATTCAACGATATCCTACTAGGCAAATCGGCTGACGTTCCGTTTAAAGTGAACGACTCCGAATACCCACGTGGGTATTTACTCACCGACGGTATATATCCAAATTATTCCACATTTGTAAAGGCGTACCAACACCCGATTGACGAGAAACGGGTACTATTC
Source organism: Cichorium intybus (assembly GCA_023525715.1). Classification (NCBI taxonomy): domain Eukaryota; kingdom Viridiplantae; phylum Streptophyta; class Magnoliopsida; order Asterales; family Asteraceae; genus Cichorium; species Cichorium intybus. Next base: position 29,023,233 of record CM042013.1, on the reverse strand, counting down.
ACGCAACGTCAAGAGTCCGCACAGAAAGATGTGGAACGTGCATTCGGTGTCCTAAAAAAGAGATGGACTATAGTGCAAAACCCGTCACGAACATAGCACCTCGACAACATACGCAAAGTAATGTACGGTGTTATCGTATTACACAATATGATAATCGAAGAAAAAGGTCGGAATATTTGCATCTATCAACCTCACCATATGACACAGGTGCCGACACAATTTGTTCCCAGTAGCGAGTCATACTTTACTCGCGTACTAGAGATACACAATGCGGAAATGAATGTCAATCTCCGACACGATTTGACGGAGTACGTGTACGCGAATCACAACGACGAAACCGACGACGACGACTAGGAAATGTTTTTTATTTTAAATTAATTTAGGACATGTTTAATTTTTTTATGTCTTTTTTAATTTAATGTAATGTTTTTTTATTTTAATATTATGGTTTTTAATTAATATAATGTTTTTATTTAAATTTAATTTAATGTTTGGTTATAATTAAAAAAATGGAAAATAAAACAGTGACGTGGAAATTAAAAGGGTTGTCATGGGAGTCTTGCACACCCCTTGTGGAATTCTTGGAAGTCTTGGTGACGTGGCGATGACGTGGCGGTAGTCTTTGGTTGTCATGTGTGTCTTGCACACCCTTCAACCTAAGTTTGCTATTATAAGATGACATTTATTAGAATCACATCAATCAATGGTCTCTATCCGCAGTTTGCGCATAAATAAAATTAAATATGATTCTCGATTTAACATTACGTTAACGATGCTATGATTAGTTAATTTTAAAATTTCTGACTTGATCATTTTGTAGTTTTGATCATGGTAATTATTTAAAACTACCAACCATTGTTTATAATGTGATGTAATTTAATTTTTAATTTTATGTTACTATTAATTATTTTTTAATTAATTTAAAAATAATTTTTTTATATTAAGAAGTTATAGATAAAAGTTATTACACTAAGTTGATAAAAAATTGATATCATAATATATACATATAATAAAATGACATCAATCTATGACCTCTACCCGCGACTTGTGCATGAATAAAATTAAATATAATTCTTGATTCAATGTCATTTATAACTGTTTTTAAGATTAATTATTTTAAAATTACTTAACTGGTTAATTTTTTAAAAATTTAAATCATGATAATCATTTAAAAATATCAATCATTTTTTCTGAGATAACGTAATATAGTTTATAACTTTATGTTACTATTACTTATTTTTTATTTAATATAAAAAGCATATCAAGTTAGAAAGGTTATTTTCTTTGCACTTATCTTACATTGATAAGTTGATTTAAAATCATTATTAAAAAATATTTGAAAGTTTTGGGAGTGTCAAATGAATTTTACAAGAATATAACCTTTATTATTATTATTATTATTATTATTATTATTATTATTATTATTATTATATATATATATATATATATATATATATATATATATATATATATATATATATATATATATATATATATATATATAGAGTTAGTATTAAATGAAATTAGTATTTACTGTACAAATGTAAGACATAATATAGACCATTTGATTGAATAAATTAATGGCTGAGATCAAGATGGCAGTATTGTAAATAAACAAAAAAATATGAACGCGGGTGTTTTAAAACATACCCGTTAAAGGGCAAAATAGTCAAAAGGAAGAATAGAATCAAAACGTAATATCGCATGTATCACGGGACACGATCATATCAAATCTCCATAACAGTTACACAGTTACACTTTCAGAGAATCAAAAAGCTCAAAACCCTAAAACCCACCGCATTACGATAACCAGGAAGTTCCTTCCATATACCTTACAATCGCATACGAACATCTTCAAAGAGAAGATTATTTGAAACGAAATTATGTCAAATAGAAGAACTAGCCATCGATTAAAGGAGAATATTCAATTCAAATTCAAAAACACTCCTCAAAATCCAATCACAGATGACGATTTGGATGACGACTTCGTTCGACCATTTCCAGGTAATGTTTACCTTCATACATTGTTAAACTGCAAACATTCTACATAGAATTGAAGTTTAATCAAAGTCATTGTATAACTAAAACCATTTCAATACACAATATGAAACTAGGGTTTCGAAAAAAAATGTTAATGTGTTTAATTGTGCATTCTCCAAAAATTCCCCCATAATTTTACATTCTCAGAGAATACCATACGAAATTGAACATTGCTTTGTAATTAAGTTGAGATAAACCTATCAATATGTGGTGTATTCTCAGAGAATACATAACGATTTTGAAACATTAAACATAACACATGTTGTATCACAAGTTGTTTTTCTATATTTCTGTAGAAAATGTGTATTCTTTGTATATACTTGTGTATTCTCAGTGGTGTATCACGATTTTGCACATGGTGTATTCTCAGAGAATACATCATGATTTTCAAACATTAAATTGAGATAAACCTGTCAATTAATTATGTATTCTCAGAGAATACATCACGATTTTGAAAGAGAATACATCACGATTTTGAAACATTAAACATATCACATGTTGTATCACAGGTTGTCTTCCTGTAATACACTAAAATTCACTTAGAATCAAACAATTGCATTCTCTGAGAATGTAGTACAGCACATTCACATAAGCTATTATTGTTAATGAGTCTTATTCTCAAAGAAAACTGTAAAAGGTCACAGTGAGAATACACATTTTCTACACAAAATTCTCAAAAAATCTTTGTAGTACAGCACATTTACATGTTGTATTCATTGTAAATACTTGTGTATTCTCAAAAAATTCTTTGAGAATGTAGTACAGCACATTCACAGAAGGCATTATTGTTAATGAGTCTTATTCTCAGAGAATACAGTACAATGTCACAGTGAGAATACACATTTTCTACATAAAATTGCATTATCAGAGAATACACTAAAATTCAGTTAGAATCAAACAATTGCATTATCTGAGAATGTAGTATAGCACATTCACATAAGCTATTATTGTTAATGAGTGATATTCTTAGAGAATAAACTAAAAATGTCACAGAAGGTATTATTTTTAATGAGTCTTATTCTTAGAGAATACACTAAAGTGTCACATTGAGAATACACATTTTCTACTTAAAATTGACAGATATTACATACTAAAATAACAAGGAAATTTCAATTCTATGAGAATATACTACCTTAAAGTTACATAAACATATATTATTCACTGAGAATGCCTTGCAATTACATATGTATTCTCAGATAATATGTTTATTACCATTGTAATATGAACTATTTTACCCTAATTTCAGGAAAAGAAGCAGCATCAACAAAGAAAAAAAGTGACAACATCAAAGAAAAAAGAAAAGTGATTGAAATTTCTAGCTCAAAGCCCAAAAGTAATAAGGAAAACAAGGAAAATAAGTCAAAGGAGAATAAGCAGAAGGGTAAAAGGGTTCTGAAAGAGAAAGAGAAAGAGAGCAAAAAAAGGAAAAGTTTGGAACATAAAGACGGGAAAGATAAACCAAGGACAAAACGGAAAATACTAGAACATGAAGATTCGGACAAAGAATTAGAAAGCAAGTATAGAAAACTTAAAACAAGAATGACACCCCTTAAATTTACAACAGCTATAAAGTCATTGTCTACAATGCAAAAAGAGGCTGTCAAGATAATGGGTCTAGGTAGTTTATTAGAAATAGACTTAGGAGAGTTACCAACAAATTTAACCTACTATCTTTTAGACAACTATGACCCAACATCAAATAGACTAGTGTTGGAGAATGGGGCACTAGAAATTACAAAAGACCTAATACATGACATTCTTGGAGTTGCAAAAGAAGGGGTGGATCTGAACACATTACCATCTTGTGACCCACAAGATAAGGTGTTCACGGACTGGAAAGCACAATTCCCTGAAAAAAGGTACTCAAACACCGCATATCTTGAGTTGATTACATCAACAAACATAGATAATCAACTATTCCGGTTGAACTTTTTATGTTTGTTTATCAACACGTTTGTGGAGTCGATGTTGATGGGTACAAGCCTTATCAAACCAATGGAAAAATTAGTCTTACTGGATGACTATTCACAAATTGATTGGTGCGAGTACATAATGCAAAGCTTGAAATCAAGAAAAGAACTTTGGAAAAGGGATGATCCTAACTCCTACTACACAGGACCAATCAATGTTATATTGGTAAACCACATTATCTGCCATATGAATATATCATTATCTGATAATGAAATGAAGTAATTCTCTGAGAATGACTCACTAAATTAAACAGTTTTGAGTAATTCTATGAGAATGAGTCAGACACCATTCTCAGAAAAATGATCTACAACATCATCTATATATTTATTAATATTATAATGTAACATAGTTATTAATTTATATGCAGTTGACATATGTGTTTGCCATAAACACATCAGGAATCGTGATGTTGAGAAAAAGAACACCATTCATTACACAAGTGACAACATTCAAATTAAGAGCAATTCAGAAATATGAGTTGAAAAACAACAAACTGGGAAAGGGTCAATTCATTCAAAGAGAAGTGGATGATGAAAGCACAGAAGAAACAAATGAAGAATATCAGGATGAAGAGGTAAAATATCAGTTTGCAATTCTCTGGTTACACATATATGCTCAGAGAATATGATGGAAAACACAGTCATTCTCTGAGCATAAGCCCAATTTGATGGAAAATAGAAAAGGATTTTTCTTATAATACAGTCTAAATTTGTTTGATGGAAAATAGAAAAGGAATTTTCATATAATAAAGACTAAAATTGTTTTCAAACCTCTGTTTACACATATATGCTCAGAGAATATGATGGAAAATACAGTCATTCTCTGAGCATAAAACACAATTTATGTCCTATGTAATTACATAATGTACAGGGTTTTACCATAAGTTTAATACGTGTAAATGATTTCTCAGGGAATGGGGCTTCAAAATGGAATCTATAAAAAAATAAACATAGAAATTAAAAAATAAAATACAAAATATTATGCATTATCAGATAATGTAATTAACAGTGGGATATATAAATGCATTCTACTATATTCTGCTGGAAAATACATTCATTCTATGAGAATAATGAAATTGTGTGAAAAAAATAAGTATTTCAACATGTTTGTTCAACAAAATAGTCCAAAATACATTAACTACTTGAACATGTTTCTTTATGGTACACACAGGGGTTTATTGCAGTACTTGGACATTCATATGTTAAAATTTTGAATGAGAAGCACACGATGGAGAAGATAATTACACAGGGACTGTTGAAGTTTCCAAACAGCAAACCATTAAAAGATTGGAAAAGGAAGATAAGAAAAGAGTTCAAAATAGAAGACATGGAAGATAATGCTGATAAGAATGAAGACACTGTTTCAGAGGCTGCAACAGAAAGTAATGATGACGATGATGGGAATGCCAAAGGTAAAGCACTTGTATTGGTTGATGAGCCAGACATTCTAAACCAGGTGTCACCAGAAATGAAAGTGAAAGATGATAAGATTGATGATGAAGATGCTTACACAACTCCAGTTACGGAAAAGAATGAAGGGTGGGACACTTCAGAAAACTTATCAGCTACCCAATTCTTCAACCAACCAGGAGTGATGGATGAGGTTACACATCTAATGGAAAAGGCAACAGGAGCAACACCTGAAGAAACAGTCCCTGAGAAGAAGAAAAATAAAAATGAAGAAGCTGCTGTGCCTTCCAAAGATGAAGATGATGTGATGAACATAGCTAAAAAACAAAAAGGGGAAACACAGCATGTCGGAAAAACTAAACGTATGCAAAAACCGGCACCAGCATTGTGCTCCCCTTACGTAGAAAGATTAACCTCATGCGACAAGGTGAAGGCTGAAGAGTTAAACTTGTACAAAGCAATTTTATCATCAAACAAAGATCAAGAGTAAGATACATAGCTTTCATTTATATAAAAATATGTTTTTTTACAAATTTAATAACAAATCTGTTTCATTTATACAGCGATTTCGTTTGGGAGATGGATGATGTGGAACAACTAACACTTGGACATGCATCATATTTTCAAGTTGATGTGCCCATACATTGGGCAATTATTGATTATTGGGCTGCATATCTAAACATGCTGGAAAAATACAAATCTGCAGAGGCACCGACACGTTTGTTCTTTCACACTCATATGATGGTAAGTAGTCAAATTATTTTCCAAAGATTAAGCAACATTACACCAAAATAACAACATTACATTCGGTGAAAATTGTGAATCAACAACTCATTCTCTGAGAATGAGATATTGATTGTCATTCTCATAGAATACACATTGATAAATGGAGGAATACTCATATATTTCAAATATTTTGCAGTCTGACATGCTCTTAAATGAAACTAAACTTGAGTTTAATCAATTGGGAGACTTCATAGAAATGATGAACATGTACATCCCACATTGGGAAGTGAAAGCAAATTTGATAGATGTTGCATTGGTAAGAAAAACAAATCTGTATATATTCAGTATGTATTGATAAATTTATAAAAAATAAACTCTTAAAATTATGGTTTTGCAGGTTATTTTCCCAATTATTGATGGTGACAAATATTACATGGTATGTTTTGACTTAAAAGAAGGCAACTCTACAATTATTGATCATATCAAGAGGAAAGGAACAGTTGAGAGAATGTATGGGCCCGGACCTAGAATACTGGTATGTTTTCAATAATATATTCATTCTCGTTTGAGTTAAAAAATTCATAACATGATTAAATTTAAATGCAGCAAAAATTTTTCTGTCACTGGTTAGCAAGTGTGTACCACCCTCAACATATAAAGTTAATGGAAGATGAGGCTTCAATAATGAAAATGGAGTGGCAAGTGAATGAACCAGGACCAAATTGTGGTGTTTATCTGATGAGACACATGGAGAGCTACAGAGGAGAGGTAGCAGGAAAATGGAAAACAGAATTGAATGGAAAACAAAGGAACGACGCAAGCTGCATAGGAAGACTAAGGTACAGATACATGTATAACCTGTTGACATCTGACTACAACCTCTACAGGGATGAGGTATTAACAATTGCATCCGAATATGCCAAAATGGATGTGTATAAAAAAGCAAAACTGGTTGATGAAAGAAAGGAAATTTTAAAAAAGAAAGTGGCTGATGAAGAATCCAAAGCTGCAAAAAAAACAAAAGGAAAGAAGAAAATGGGATAGGATGAGGAGGTAGTTAAGACAATGGTTTATGAGTCTATAAAACAATTAGTTCAAATTTTTTGTTAAGTATGCGTTGATTGAAACTCTTTACTATCTAGTTTTATATTTTGAATTTGGTTGTTAAACAATTCATTCTATTATAATGTGAACAAGTATTTTAAATGAATTATTACAGACTATCTTATTACATATTATGATTGCGATCATATGTTTTTATTCTTAGAGAATGGGGAAAAATACACTCATTCTTAGAGAATAGGGAAGAACAATGCTTAACAGACACATTATATTTGAAAATACATAGTGTATTCTCTAAGAATGGATCAACAATTTCACGTAATTAACAAATACATAAAATATAATGTACAATATTCAGAAAATAACTTATATGCAAAAGAATAGGAATGTCGAGAACATTTAACAAGACAACAAAATATGAATAAAAACAAGTATAAAAAGCCGTATACAATCCCATCCACACAAACATGCAGCTTTTGAGAAAGTAAACAGTGGAGTAATGAGCAGAATCTTCAAAATAATTGAACACGACAAGTAATGAAAAGAATACACTATATCCATTTAAAAAAATTAATATACAATATAATTCACAGGAAAAACATACTAAATTTTGGCTATAAAAGGAAGCAAGTTTATTCCAGTTTAACACACATCCCACAATCAAACACAAAATGACACTAACAATAGGTGATCGTGTTGAAGTGAAAGGGAAAGAGCCTGGCCTAATTGGCTCCTTCTATGCAGGTAGAATTCTGTCGGTCTCCTATGGAAGATACGAAGTTCAGTACGAGACACTGGCGAAAGACGACGGGTCACCATTGGTTGAAGTCATCCCTAAAAAGAGAATCAGACCATACCCACCGGAGGTGGTTGCTGAATTCAATTTAGGGGAAATTGTTGACGCCTGGTACCATGAAGGATGGTGGGTTGGCAGGTACATCCGACAAGAAAATGATCGGTATATAATACAGTTTGACCGAGGGAATGAGCTATATTCATTCCCTCGAAACAAACTCAGGCTTCACCAGGAATGTGCTTTCGATGAAATGACCACCCAATGGATGTACTATAAACGTTGAATAAATTATCATTTCTTCTGAACTATTAATAAATATGTACTATTATGTTATGAAATAAAAATTGTGTTGTTGTATATATTCCTGTTAAGCGAGTATTCTCTAAGAATGGGTTATAAAAATTAGTTAAATCAAGCAAACATGTTAAACAGGAACCCATAATTCAATTTTAAGATATGTCATTCTCTGAGAATAGCATAAAAATACAAAAAACCTTGAAACAGAAAACAGTAAACACAAAATTAATTGCTACCAATTCTATGAGAATGGAATAATCAGAACTGTGGTTTACAGGAAACACTAAAACAAATAACAAATTGATTTCAATTCTCTGAGAATGCAATAAAAACAAAATAACTACAATGGTTTTGTTTTATCAGGACAATTTCTTTTATCATGGTGAACCATTTTCTTGCAACAATTACACAATCTTTTTGGTTTTGAAGATGCTTCACCCAAAAGTTCAGATTTACTCTTCAGCCTTTTACCTCTTGCGCCAGATCCTTTATTTCTAATATCCGAAGGATTCTCAATTTCAACTTCATCAGGAAGTGAAACACCTAAAATCTTCTCATACTCCGCTTTCCTGCTCAAATCTCCTTGATTAGATAGACTTTCACAAAATGTAGCTTTAAGTTTCTTCTGTTCTTCAAGGTACTCACATAGCTTCACAGAATCTTTACTTAACACATTGACACAATGATCAACCATGGAAAATATGTCAATGGCTATCCGGTCAACATCGCCATCAGTGTGTGAAGTTTTGAACCGCCGCCTCAATAATTCTGAAGGAATAACATCTTTGCACCATCGCCTACATATATACTGATTGGGAATTTCCTCATATTCACAAAACTTCATAACACAAAAAATGTGCCTGCATAACAACCCATACTGTTGAAACTTCATACACTCACATGACAAAAATTGATCCTTCTTTAAATGCTTCACCTGACAATAATTCAACAAAAAACCAATTAGATAAACATGAAAAATACAAAATCAAATCATATGAATACAATATAAGTTAACATACCTTATATGAAGAATCCTTATACAAAGAATCATAATGATATTCTTCAACGGTTGTGTTGTTATCTTCATTTAACACTTTCTTTAAAGTAACATTCTTCTTCTTCTCAAGGACATCGTAGTTCTCAACATCTTCATCCAAGTTGAAGCTCCTAATCAAACAAGTATTCTGAGATTGACACAACTCCTCCTGCACTTGGTAAAACACTTTCCTTGTATACACTTTTGCAGCATGCCTTTCATACGGGAGACATGTCACCATTCTTGGATACTTTGAAGAAGAATTAAAATCAGCCAAGTTCTGGTTATGCCTTTGTCTCTCCATAAAAGAATCAAATGTCATCATAAAATTAATAAGATATGACCCGGAAAGTGTAGAATTCTGAAAAGACCAATTTTGACTTTCAGAAAATGAGGTTGTCCTCATTAACCCAGACATAGGAACATCCCTAAAGAACGCTGGTATCCAACACCTACGCATACCGTACATCTTCTTCAACCACTTGTTGTCAGATAGTTTAAACTGAATAATCATGGCCTGCCATCCATCTTCAAATTCTGAAGCATGTAACTTAGAATTCCAAATCAAAGCATTAAATCGATCCTTGAACTGTTTGTTATTAAAAACTTCTGCAGGGACCTGTAAAGAATTTAAAATATAAACATAGTAATTTCAATTAAAACATATAACATGTAAAACATTCTCTGAGAATGACTCAGACAGATCAAAGTTAACAAAACCATTCTCAGAGAATGGCAACTCATATGCTAAAAATAAAAACCCTCTGTAAACACCAAACCAAATTTACTTTTTACAAAATTCTTTGAGAATGACATTAAAGTTCACAAAACCATTCTCAGAGAATGGCAACTCATATGCTAAAAATAAAAACCCCCTGTAAACACCAAACCAAATATACTTTTTACAAAATTCTTTGAGAATGACAATAAAGTTCAAAACCATTCTCAGAGAATGGCAACTCATATCCTAAAAATAAAAACCGCCTGTAAACACCAAACCAAATTTACTTTTTACAAAATTCTTTGAGAATGACATTAAAGTTCAAAAAACATTCTCAGAGAATGCGTGATCATATGCTAAAAATAAAAACCCCCTGGAAACAGAAAACCAAAATTACTTTTTACAAAATTCTTTGAGAATGACATGAAAAAAAATATTAAAAAACCTCACCTTATATCCCAACTTTGTAGTTATATGCCACATACATAACCGATGATGCGACTCAGGAAAAACTTGTTCAATTGCTTTTTTCATAGCTGGATCTTGATCTGACAACAAAATACTTGGATGTTTAAAAAACGATTTTCTGAAACATGTAAGTAACCATACATATGAATCCGTGTCCTCCCTACTAAGCAACCCCGCACCAAATGTGACACACTTTTTATGATTGTCTAACCCTGTGAATGGTACGAATACCATATGGTACCTATAAACAATAAAATAACACATCAGCACCACAATATTCAAATATAATATTCCCAAAGAATTATATAAATTACAATATCAAATCAGAAAATAAAACCAACACAATAACACACCAAAAAAGCTAACCTGTTTGTATCAAAAGTTGCATCGAATGAGACTACATCACCAAACTCCCGATAGTTGTATTTTGCAGTCTCATCAGCCCAAAACAATGCATTCAATTGCTTGTCTTCAACCCTATATTCAAATGAAAAGTTTGGAGAATATTTTACTATATCCTCCATCAAATTCACAATCATTTGAGAATCACTACCCGCAATGAAACAATTAAGGTTGCGCATATAATTCTTGTAATCAATAGCCAAACCACCACGACTTGAACACCCACCTTGTATGCCAGTCATTAATCTATATGCCTTACCTCCTCCAACATTCTGTTTTGTCATGTTATAAACATAACTTTTCTGTGAAAAATCCAATTCTCTACTAGCCCGTGATAGATGCATATTTGCTTTACTAATCAATCTATGGTTATGTATCTCAACAAAGTCATACACATAGTAACCTTGACCACCAGGTATGATCTTAAAAACAATGTGGGCCTTACATTCAGTTCTATGTAAATCTTTTCTTCTTTTAGTTTTCTTCATTTGAACATCCATAGTATCCACATTGCCAGTGTTTGGTTTCCCTTCCCGATTACATAATAAATGACGAGATGTAACCACATCATAAGTCGTCTTCTTAAGAGAACCTTTCCTTATATCAAAACCTCCTTGAAATGCATATTCCTTATACATTGACACAGCAGCTTCTAATGAAGGATATTGATTTCCTTTTTTGGGCTTGATATGATCATCTGTTCTTGGTATCCAGTATGGTGTCCCACCAGGAGATACAAAATCATTACTAAAAACTGATTCTTCTTCATCTGAAAATTCTAAAACAGAATGAAAACTACATTACAATTGATCCGTTATTGTCTGTTCTATATAATTTTTACTTACCAATTCTAGTAGAATGTAATCCTGTGTCAATATCCCCTGCAGGTATTGAAACATTTTCAGATTCCTCCGTTCCTGCATTGATTTCATATGGTTCCTTCCTACTTGTTTCACCATGCTCCATCTGTTTCTCAAAATAAACATCCAAACAAATAAACATCCAAATAAATATACATCTGTAAAATACTTTTCCCACATTAAATAACCAAAATACAAATAAATAAATACATATACTCTCTGAGAATGAAAAGCCATATCGAATTAATAATCCAAAACATCATTATCCTTATTACATATTTTTCAATACATCTTATTCTTAACCAAAAACTATAAAACTAGAAGGATCTAAAAGGACAATTCCTGCTATCATGATCAGCAATCTTATTACAAAATTTACAAAATCTCTTATAATGACTCCTAAAATCTTCCATATAACCATCATCATCAAAATACAAGTCCCTTGAAAATTCCAATCTTACAATCATCAAAACGCATACACCTATCCAAAAAGCCATATACTCCTGAAAACCAACATTCATTTAAAAAAATTATTAGTTAATTCTCTTATAATGTCAATAAACAACTAAAACACTTAACCATTCTCATAGAATACACCTTCACTAGCATATACCATCACCATTCTCGTAGAATGCAGTTACACTAACATGTATATACATCATTCTCATAGAATGATCTACATCTCCTGTGTCGTAACAAGAAAATTCATTGGTTTACGTAATTCACATCAGAATTCAGAGCAATTATATAAAATAAATACATAATTGGCTATATTATATCAATCGCAAAACGGAAATATCTCAATTATTATCATTCGCACAACACGATTATCGAAATCAACAAGAATCGTAAACAAAATTCATACCTCTGTGAAATTCAATTGATTCTCTACGCAATGTTCAACTGGTGTTGTCAATATATAATCGCTTTGATCATACGACAACCACGAATTCAGTATTTATCAACAAATAATTGATTCTCGAATCAATTTACTTTTACAATTGATTCAGTTATCGATTTTGATTTGATTGCAATCTCTTTAGCGGTTACGAACTATCTCATTAATTATAATTCATATTAATCTTATTTAATTAAGGAGACTCACGTAAAATACCGATCCTAACCTTCAACCTGGAAAGAACGTGATTCGGCCGTACGATCGCACAATATTTGCTATCCGCATTTGAACCTACATCTATATATATATATATATATATATATATATATATATATATATATATATATATATATATATATATATATATATATATATATATATATATATATATAGAGAGAGAGAGAGAGAGAGAGAGAGAGTTAGGTTATTCTAAAACTTGTAATTATTGTATGACTATGTAAACCAATCAGAATTCAAGAAAAAACAATTTTCGTAAACGGATTTATAGGATTTTATTTATTTAAAATTAATTGATTTATATTCCGATCTTGCTTAAACTAATGTTTAGTAACCATTTTATAGCAATGTATTTTCATTAAAACTGAAATACAACAATGTGTTTGCATTCAAATATCCATTCAAAACAATGTGCTTTCGTTCAAATATCCATTCAAAGCAGTACATAGCTAATACCAAAATTACTTCTAAATTTTAAAACATAAAATGATCACAAAACATTAATTTAGACAATATTTTGAACAATAAATGATTCTGATATCAAAATTATTTCAATTTTTTATAAAATAATCACAAAGCATTAATTTAGACGATATGGTTTCAATCAACACATATATCATAATTGTATTTTTAGTATTGGATGGATTATCTGCAAAAGCCCATATTGAAGGTTCAGTCTGTCCATCTACTAATCAACAAATAATCATAAACATATGGTAGTCCTTTAATCGATTCAATTTTGATTAAAACAAATGATTATAAATCCACACAAACGAAACCAAGCAAGTCAAATGACACATCAAACTCATAGCCTCATTGAACTTAGAACATGAATATGTTGTATACCCAAAAAACCAAAAACCCATAATCCAAAAAGAACCCGAAATTCGAAACCGAACAATTAGCAAACTACAAAAACCGAACTTTTCATTTTGGGTTCAATCCAAAAACCGACTCATGCTTAACCCTAGATTACATTGTTAATTTCATGTTGTTGGAAATAAAAACGGATATGACTATCTACTAAACGCATCTTGATAGCCACCAAATGAATCAATCAAAAATAGTAATCCATACAATAATCTCATTGATGTGATGTTATATATTGCATAACGTCGTTGATTCTCTCCCACACCCCTTTGGTATGAAAATGTACTCTAAAACATGAAGTCAACAAACTTCCAAATATAAAACACAATTTCTCATAATGTCATTGGAAAGTGTGATCATAGAGAGTATACCTACAAACTTCTAAATATGGAACACTAAGGGTGAGCATTTGGTCCTCGGAACCGAGCCTAAGCCCAAGAACCGAGGGAACCGAACAGAGCTAAGAGACCGAGTGCTATGCTTGGTCACTTCTCCGTATACATGTGTTGGTTATCTCGGTCTCGGTACCGATCGGTTGGTCGGGTATCGGATTTTGGTACCAAGTTAATATGTAATTTAAAAAGGTAAGGTGGGCTCTGCTCGATTTTTCTTGTTCCCAATACCAAACCCGAGCAAACTCTAACTCGAACCCAAGACCAAGTCTCCTAGTATGGGCGGTCCTCGGCTCCCTTCAACGTCTTTCATCAGTCTCGGTCCGGCTCGAGTTCGGTCCGGGTCGATTCGGTCCTAGTCCCAAACTCATCCCTATGGAACACAATTTCGCAACTTCTAAATTTTAATTTAAGGTTTTGAAACTAACAAAATTTACGTCAACAAATTTACATGAAAATGGATTGCTAATTTCAATTATACATGATAAACAAGCATCTTTTTCTCATATATATTTGTTAGACCAAGGGGAGCCGTGACCACTCATTCCAAGGAGTTGGAGTGTCACGTAGATGCCACCTCACTTTCACCTCACTAACTCCTTACCCTTTTAATTCTAGGAAATTGTAACCACTCACTTTTTTTATTTAAATAAATAATATAATTTAAATTAAACCAAACTAATTTTTTTTAAATAGCACTTCATTAATTAAGAAATTAAAATTACAAACGTAGATTAAAATGACCAACAATGTGTAAAAACAATTATTTATCCATTCGGTACCTGGGCCGGAACTTGCAAGCGTACACGGCGTCATCGGCAAAATAATCTTGAATTAAACGATTATGGCCGTCATCACTTTCTCTACGTAAATCAGGATCCCGTCTTCTAGGCACACGTGAACTTCCCGCTTGATTATCGTAAAACGCTATCGTGTGTTGCATTATATTACCGACAAGTTGCATTTCCTGGAGCTGAGAGCTTTCCTCGGATGACGCCGTCGACGATGAGTGCGAAGACATTTCAGACATTTTGTGTTTTAAAAAAATGGTTGGATAAAGGAGTGAGGGTTGTGGGATTTAAATATATATGTATGTGTGTGTGTGTATATATATATATTTACCGACAAGTTGCATTTCCTGGAGCTGAGAGCTTTCCTCGGATGACGCCGTCGACGATGAGTGTGAAGACATTTCAGACATTTTGTGTTTTAAAAAAATGGTTGGATAAAGGAGTGAGGGTTGTGGGATGTATGTATGTATGTATGTATGTATGTATGTATGTATGTATGTATGTATATATATATATATATATATATATATATATATATATATATATATATAAAGGAAATGTTAAAAAAAAAATTGACCATTTGAAAATGTGAACGTTAGAGGACCAAAACTGTAAATTTCTTTTGCTCACACTGTGCGATGAACGAAACACTGGCTGCAACCTTCACCGCATGTAACACCCCAAGTGGGGAGGTGTTACCGTGTGGGGTTGGGCCTCCAGCGTGGACACCGCATTCCTCCACTCACCCGCTCCGGTTGGTCTTAGGATCCGTACCATTCCATCTTTCATTAGGGCATACCAAATTCACCTAAGATTGAAAGGATCCCCTTATCTTATAGGTCTGGTATCAATATGTGCAAACCAAATCTGAAATATCAAAATAATGAAAACTAGAAAAAAACCGGCTATAAAAGTATAGAATATAAATACACAAATAACCAAATCAAAATTGGAATATCATAATCAATGAAGACTAAAAAACCGGCTGTAAAATACAAAACTAAAACAAATCACTAATTAGAGTACCCGTAATTTGCATGAAGGTGAGGCTTTGATCTAAACATACGTAAATATCATCGTTAGGGAAAAGCCGCAAGGAACACGAAGGTGGAAAGGGTTGGTGAGCGGGTCCCACAAGAGGTTGGAGGGGTTGGTGAGGGTTCCACAATAGGGGAGTGGTAGGTTTCGTCATGTACAACTTTAAATCCATGATGTACAACCTTATAAGCCACTTTCACCCGAGTTACAGAGCGAGTCACTCGCGCATCTCCTTCACAACCGCACCTATAAATTCTCACACAACTTCTCTACTCACTTGCAACCATCCATCTATCTCTCTCTCTCGTTCTTCAATCTTCCCCATATCTCTCTCCAGATCACGATCAAAGAAAGGTACGTTCGATTTGCTTCTGTTACTCGATTTAATTGTGTTTTCTGTTCAGATTTTGATTTTCGGTTCTGTTAATCGATTTTCCATTTCCTGAATCCACGGTCTGTTAGTTTGGAAATTACTCTTAGGTTTTTGTCAGTAGATTTAATCCATGTTTGATCAGGAATCACATTGATCTGTTCTTTCGAATGCTTTAGAAATGGCTGAAGTTTGATACGTATATACCTGTTAAACTGATCTGTACATTTTGAAGCTTTTCATTCGATCACTTCTACGGAAATTTAAGTACGATTATGTGTTTCATACACTAACTGAAAGTTGGTAATTGAACATCTGAACTGTTGCTTCGTGGCACCGTCTAAATCACAACAAAACCTCAGATGATTCACTGAATTATTTGTAGTTCGATCACTTCAATACTCATTCTAATGTGATACATTTATGACATATCTCAACACTTCAACGTTCATATGAACTTTTCTTAAATGAAGTGTCGTTTCCAAGTTTAGTTTTGTTAAGAGTCTAGATTAAGATAACATTGTGCTAAACTCTTATCTTCAAACACTTATCCCAGAGATGGAGACATTCCTATTCACATCAGAATCCGTCAACGAAGGCCACCCAGACAAACTCTGTGACCAAGTCTCGGACGCAATCCTAGACGCGTGTCTAGAACAAGACCCCGAAAGCAAAGTTGCCTGTGAAACCTGCACCAAAACCAACATGGTCATGGTATTCGGTGAAATCACCACCAAAGCCAACATAGACTACGAGAAAATCGTCCGTACAACTTGCAAAGAAATCGGATTCACATCTCCAGATGTCGGACTCGATGCTGACAACTGCAAAGTCTTAGTCAACATCGAGCAACAAAGCCCCGACATTGCTCAAGGCGTACACGGCCACCTCAGCAAGAAACCGGAAGAAATCGGCGCTGGTGACCAAGGCCACATGTTCGGGTACGCCACCGACGAAACCCCCGAACTCATGCCCCTCACACACGTCCTCGCGACTAAACTCGGCGCGAAATTAACCGAAGTCAGAAAGAACAAAACCTGTTCATGGTTACGTCCCGATGGAAAAACACAGGTAACAGTCGAGTACAAAAACGATAACGGTGCCATGGTTCCAATTAGGGTTCACACTGTCCTAATCTCCACCCAACATGACGAGACAGTAACAAACGACCAAATCGCTAAAGATCTTAAAGAACACGTCATCAAACCGGTAATTCCCTCGAAATATCTCGACGAAAAGACAATCTTTCATCTCAATCCGTCTGGTCGATTTGTCATCGGTGGTCCCCACGGTGACGCGGGTCTCACCGGCCGGAAAATTATCATTGATACGTACGGCGGTTGGGGGGCTCACGGTGGTGGTGCTTTCTCCGGGAAGGATCCGACGAAGGTTGACCGGAGTGGGGCTTATATTGTGAGGCAGGCGGCGAAGAGTGTGGTGGCGTCGGGACTTGCGCGGCGGTGTATCGTTCAGGTGTCGTACGCGATTGGGGTGGCGGAACCGCTGTCGGTGTTCGTTGACACGTATAAAACCGGGAAGATTCCGGATAAGGATATTTTGGTTTTGATTAAGGAGAATTTTGATTTTAGGCCCGGGATGATGTCGATTAATCTTGATTTGAAGAGGGGTGGGAATTTTAGGTACCAGAAAACGGCGGCGTATGGGCATTTTGGTCGTGAAGATCCTGATTTTACATGGGAGACTCCGAAGATTCTTAAACCCAAGGCTTGAGTATAGCGGGAGGATGATGGAATGACGCTTTTGCCCTTTTATTGGCGGGGAATAAAGATATATGGTTTGAAGTTGGGGGAGGGCAGTGAAAGTATTACGAGATTTCGATTGTTTTTGTCAAAATGTTGTGTTTCTTCGCTATGATATTCGTTTTCTTTTGTTATGTTTTTACTTGTGTTTTTGTGATGTATACTAAATTGCTAAAAGATTTACAAAGTTGACGGGTGATATTTCAATATGCTTAAATTTATGTTATTAAAGTGTATTCTTACAACCCGAAATACGAATTTTCATGATATATCAATTCAAACTTTAGAGGAATTGAAAAAAACAAAAAGACAAATAAATAAATTATTAACGTCTTAATACATTAAGTCAAGTTTTGTTTATAATCTTATTTAAAATTATGAGGTGGTTGTAGTTAGGAATGTAACCATAGACGGTCGTGCAGTCTTTCTTGACCGGTGCCAAACATGGCGTCGACTCTTTCACCGTCTCTATAGAAGTGGAAAGTAGGTGTGTATCGAATATGTTGAGTCGTTTCTGGGCATTCATCGATGTCTGCATACACAAACGAGAGTTTTGGGAACTTGTTGCTTAATTGGTTAAACGAAGGAAGGATCTCCGCACAAACACGACACCTGTAAAGAAACAAAAAGTTGAATTTTAGCATTCGAGCATTTCGTCGAACACCTTGTGTTCAAGTTTGGTTTTATAACTTCAAAAAGTTAAAATTTAAGCTGCGATTGTAACAATATAAGATAGAATTGTATGGATAAAGAATTAGCAGTTGACGTACCAGGATGCACCGAAGTTGATCACGGCCTGCAATGAAAAAATCAAGAAAGAAAGCAGAAATTAGGGAAGACGTTGAATGAAATTGATTTATGAAAGGAAAATTACAAGTAGTGAAGATCCATACGGAGGATTTGGAAGTTCTGATTTGATGAAAAATGTTGGTTAGGTTTTCATCGCTGGATGCATTGATGAGGTTGATTTGCTTTGTTGCCTTTGTAATGTCCATGTTCGGAATGCTCTTGCTTTTTGTGTCATAGGCTACTTAACCTTTCCTAAATTATTAAAAGAGTCGCATAAATATCATATATTTATTAATGTTTTAGAGTGTATTTTTCTTAATTTTAATCAAATTAATTTGGCACAACGTCTATTATTCAATGAGAAAATGACTAAAATAGCCTAATCCCTTAGGGGTTTGCCTGAAAATAGCCAAAAAATCGGGTCCTGCCTCAAAATAGCCAAGGAAAACGCAGGCCGCAGGGGGCGCCTGCGTTTTCCTCACAAAAACTGCGTTTTCCTCTTTGACGCAGCCAAAGGCTGCGTTTTCGTGCCTATTGGCTGCGTTTTCCTCCCAAAAACTGCGTTTTCCTCTCTTCAAGCCATATTCAAGCCATCTTCGTCTTCCCCTGCGTTTTCCTCCCCTTCCCCTGCGTTTTCCTCCCATTCCCCTGCGTTTTCTCCCCTCTCCTCCCACATGTTCTTGAGGTTCATGAGTTTAGTTATAATTTTTGTCCAACTTTGAACACTCGTCATTTGTTCATACGAACTCGGATTGAATTGAAGTTTTTTTTAACGTGAAGTGTATGAGTAGATGTGTTCACAAACATGATTAAAAAAATTTTTGACGTCCGAAAGTGTTCGTTTTGAACCTCTAAAAAGGTTGTCGGTAAGGTTTATTAATTATTTGTCCAACTTTGAACCCTCGTTGTTTGTCCATACGAACTCCGATTTACTTGAATTTTTTTTTAACGTGAAGTGTAACAGTAGATGTGTTCACAATCATGATTAACCAAAATATTTGATGTCGGATAGATTTACTTTTTGAAGGTCTAAAGATGGTTGTCGCTAACGTTTATTTATATTTTGTCCAACTTTGAACGGCCGTAGTTTCTCCATACGAACTCCGATTTACTTGAATTTTTTTTTAACGTGAAGTGTATCAGTAGATGTGTTCACAAACATGATTAACCAAAATATTTGATGTCGGATAGATTTACTTTTTGAAGGTCTAAAGATGGTTGTCGCTAACGTTTATTTATATTTTGTCCAACTTTGAACGGCCGTAGTTTCTCCATACGAACTCCGAATTACTTGAATTTTTTTTTAACGTGAAGTGTATCAGTAGATGTGTTCACAAACATGATTAACCAAAATATTTTATGTCGGATAGATTTACTTTTTGAAGGTCTAAAGAAGGTTGTCGGTAACGTTTATATAGTAATATTTAGTACTGATATTAAATAAAAACAAAGACAAATATTATAAAAGCACATCCTAATCAAGAGGTTACATGATAATAGAAACATGAGAAACATACGCAATACGTCTAATTACTATCACATAAATCTGGGAAATCAAGAGGATATTTTTTTTTCTCTGCAATCACCCAATTGTTTTTCCTTTTCATTTCCTTGACCTTAATTTGGAGCTCCAGGTCGCCCTGTTCAACAGCCTCCTTTTGTTTTTGCACCCAGATAGTTGCCTGTTTGATATCTTGTTGTGTCTTTTTGACCCATTTTATTTTTTTGACAACCTCTTCCTGCATTTCATCCAACTGTTTTTTTTGCTGCCTAATAGATTTGTTTTGAGATTCAATCTCCTCTTCCTTCTGTGTAACTAGTTTTCTAAGGGCTTCAGGCATGAGCCAAGGTTTTCCTTGTCGGTCTGAGGATGAAGCAGACATATTTGGGCTACGATATTTTCGATGAGTGATAATGGTTTGGTGTGAAGAATGTTAAGGTGAAATAATGTGTATATATAGAACATTTAGAATGGTAGGTGGGAAATAATAATACAGGGGAGGGGGTTGATGTGTCCAAACGTAATTCTCCTAACATCCAATGTGCCTCTTTAACGTTTACGTGAAAGAACACCTGAAATAAATTCGATTATTATTAACGACCTTAAACTTATATATATATATATATATATATATATATATATATATATATATATATATATATATATATATATATATATATATATATATATATATATATATATATATATATATATATATATATATATATATATATATATATATATATATATATATATATATAAACATTGAAATATCATATGCGTACCCGATCCACTGTCCACCAAGCCGGGCTAATATGGGTTTCAGTACCTTCACCAGATGCCACTTTCCTCCAAATTCGAGGACTAGCGTTAGGGAAGAAATTTGAAGGCATAATGCACCAGTTGTCTCCTTCAACCCACTTCTCTAATAATAGTTGGATCCAAAGAGTTACATGCTGCAAGATAAAACAAATTTTTTCAAATTAATAACATTAATAAACTAACAAATACCATATTTATAGTTTTTGGTAGTACTAACCATGTATTGCAACCATCCAAGTTTATCTTGACCCATTAGTTCTCGCCAAAACTCCATATCAAATGGTACGGAAATCAGTCTATGTCTGCCCAACAGATCTGGACTTGCAACAACATACTGATATGCAAAAT
>CM042013.1:28966629-28996629 GCA_023525715.1 Cichorium intybus | reverse complement strand
GCTTTGATAGAGGCAGAGCAACTTCAAGCTATGGTTTATACAAAAGTCAAACACAATTTGGAGTTATAAATATGATTCTTCATAAGTTTGACTTTTGTTGACTAATGAAACACATACATACATCTGAAAGTGAGGTTGTGAAATGTTTAGATACAAATGATCCTGTTGTTGCTAACAATCTTGATTCGATCAAAGACTCCCATTGTTGGTCAAACTCATTCACATTTGTTGCAGAAAGAACAACTACATTATCACACTTTATCTGTAACATAAATAAATAAATAAACACGTGGCATCAAAAAACTTCCATTTCATTAAAACTTTTTGAATTTTTATTAGAAGTGAAGTTTAATTACCAATGGAACATGAAGCTTTTCATTTCGCACCAATTCTGTAATACCTTCGGGCAATTTAGCCATCTGCAAGATAATAACATATTATTATTATTATTTATTAATATATTTTAAATTAAAAATATCCTAGAATATACATATCAAAATATTAAATTCCAGTTACCTCATTATGGTCACCGGTCCATTTTTCACCGTATAGGCGACTAAGATGTTTTTCAAATTCTTCATTAGGAGCCTGTATTATTATTATTATTATTATTATTACAATTCAAAATTAAAATCTTTTTTATGAAATTAAATATTTAAAATAATCCCGACTCACCAAACGAACACCGAATGCTTTTGCAACTCCTGCAATGGAAACATCTGAAGGTAATGGACCAACCCCTCCATATAACAAAACCTGTTTTGTTTTTTTTTTTTTTTAATTAAACATGCATCAGAAATAATAAAAATTATAATAATATAATATTTATTTTATATATATTCACATTTAATGACATACAATGTCACTTGTAGACTTCCGGTTTTCAACTTCTTCAGCTACAGAATCTACCTATACAGAACAACCAAACCGTCAATTGTACTTTAGCCACGAGTAAAAAGACATAATTACCCTTTCTTAGTAAAAAGACATTTGTTTTTTTATCCATCACAAATTAAAAGCAACTTACATCACTTTGTACAACAGCAATACGCGAGACATTCCAACCAATTAAATGAAGCTTCTTACACAATAAATGTCCTAATTGATCCTCAACACTTCCAAATCTGAGCTATGTCAAATCATATTAACAAATGACTAAGTAATAATAAATTAATAATAATAAAACAAATAACCAAAAGGTAAATGTAAAAAAACAAGAAACTTACAGAATTTCATCACCCACTGATATGATTGAGGCTGTACGGATGTTTTCTTGATATGATTCCAAACTTTTGACTCCATTGTTGACTTTTTGAGTTGACTTTTTTGCCCTACCGGCTCTTTCTAATCTTCCATCTGAAAGCATATATGCGGGCTTGAATTTTTCACCATTAGAATCGTTAATGCGTAATAATGCATTTGGAGTTGTATCATTAACACTTCCTATTGATGTATATCTGTAAAAATATAAAAAAAGAAAAGTTTATTAAAAAAAACAGAAAGCAAATTCTTGAAAAAATAAGATCTGTATTACCCTTGGTCATATAGACTACAGTATGGAACCTTGCAAGTCAAAAGAAACGCCCATACGTCTCTGCCACAAGAAATCAAGTTAATTACGAAAATGCCATTCTTGTAATTTGAAGTTTTTATGAGTAATACCTGTATGACCAGTCCAAAATTGGATTAACTCTCATGAAAGGTGGCCATCCAGGTGAGCTTGGAGAGAATTGTTGTTGACCCACCTTAAAAAGTCAACATTTTTTTTTTCATTTTTATGAACATATTTGACAATTGACAGATATCAAGTTTTTTTTTTTTGTAAAAGTAGAATTATTGCTTACAGCAGTGGGATCACCGATTCTAACACCAAGGAAAATGGCTCTGGTTGGTTTGGTTTTTAGTAACGCCTCTAAACCTGACTTGAAATCTTGGCGAATGATATCTAATTGGACACCATAACTGAAAAAGAAAGAAACAAGTAATTGTTTAGATGGTTAATTGGGTGAAAATTATAACTGGTTTATAAATAATGGCTTGCCTAGAGGCTGTTTCGTAAGTGAATGAATTGATTTCGGGGAATGCAGAAGGGCTCTCGAAGTATATTGTTCTTATTGGAAATGAGGATGCGTGATTTGATAGATCGACGTTTGAATGACCACAATCGACTTGATGCAAATAAAATCCTGCCCTTAGAAGGTGTAATAGAACCTACGAGAAGGGATATTTGTTAGATTATTTAGATGATTACGATCGGAGATAGGTACAGAAACTTACTGTTGAATCTTTTCCGCCATTGAAGCTGAATGCGACCTCTTCGACGCTGATAAGTGAAACAATGTCAAAGAGAATCAAATGATCGAGAAAGAGACATTAATAGATAGAGATTGCAGGTGTGTATTCTTAAATCTCTAAAAACCCAAATCAGTCTCACCAAAATTACACCCTATAACGGTGAAGCAAAATCGGAGTAATCGGATAATAGAATTTTGCTATAAGAAATGTATATGTGAAACTGAAACTTACGGGTAAAGAGCAAGAGCTCTTTGAATAACATTGACGGCGTTATTGTACTTGGTCTTCAGCTTTTGATCATTGCTTTGCCTAATTGCTTTATCGATCTCCATTTATGCGTCTGGTTATTCAAATCTTTCCTGCAAAAAGAAACGAAAATTGCAATTCTAAAACGAATCAAGAAAGTGGGGTTTGATGGAAAGTTCAAAGAAAGATTCAAACCGGTCAAAAGGGGTTTTTCTTTCCAAATTCCGTGTTAAATTTCTGAGAAAATTGAAATCGAAACACGGAACTTGGAATTGGGGGAAAGAAAATTGGGATATTTTTGTTCAAGGTTGAAGGGTTTTTATGGATGGATGCCGCTGGCGATTTATCTATCTAAACGAAAACAGAATTTTGTTGTCTTTGCCTGGTTGGGCGTTATGTGTTTACGTCTTTACTCCGAAATTGCAATAGTAGTAGTATGGTCAAACTTATATTCGATTTTGATTTTTCGCAAAAGAAGGAGATGGAATAAGTAATATAAATATTGTAGAGGAATAATTTTTCTCGTTAACCCGTCTCTATTATAAATTTGGTGAATATATAACATATTGAAAACTGAAGACAGATGAAAAACGAGGATATTGTCTAAAATAACTGACTTCGTCGCAAACAAAGTGGATGTAAATCTCAATATGTTTATGTCATTGATGTTTAAAGGGATTTTTCGAAAGATATAAGGCTTTAACATTATCGCAGTACCCGTTTAACATTATCGCAGTACCCGTCATAGGCTTTGGTAGGGGAGGAATGTAATTTATGCTAGGGATGGCAATTCTTGACATGACCTTGACATGACACGAACCCGACACGAAAATAAACGGGTTTGGGTTGAGATTTTTGACCCGTTAACCCACCAACCCGTTTATTATGCGGGTCGTGTTCGAGTCAGTAGCTTGGTTTGCGGGTTGACCCACCAACCCGTATATATATACACACACATATATTTTAATATTTTTTATTTTCAATAAAAATAAAAATAAAGTTAAAAATGACCCGCCAACCTGTATATGACCCGCCAACCCACCAATCTACCAACTCGTTTCTGACCCGTCAACCCGTATATGACCCACCAACCTGAAACTGACACGGCAACCCGCCAACTCAGTATAATTAAACGGGTTACGCGGGCCGTGTCCGGGTTACCTGCCAACCCGCCAACCCGAATATTTATATGGGTCGTGTTCGAGTTGGCCTTATTGACCCGTCAACTCATGACCCGCCAACCCGAACCCGACTCAATTACCACCCCTAATTTATGCAACAAATTGTAGAGCCGGTAGGTTTCATCAACTACATTAGCCACCCATCGATATTTGACTTCGACACTCGAACAAGTGATGACCCATTGATGTTTGGAGGACGAGAATAGCAAATTTGCGTCTAGACAGACACAATAGCATAAAGTAGAATGTCGTGTGGTTGGACACCTACTCAAATCAACATCAAAATAAGTGTTGGAGATTTAATTGTTAGGGATCTCACATTCACGATATATTTTTAGTCTGTAGATCTTATTCAAATTATTTGGATAGTGATCAAATCGTGTTTATAATTTTAAGACTATTCATATCATATAGTTGAGTTTCACTAATATTTTCGCGGGATAAAGATGATCACGGGTACTTTGGTTCCTAGGAACAAGAAAAGAAGAAAGAATATTATGGAATTTATGAAATTCGTTAGTTCCAAAATTGAAGTATGTCCTCTATTTATACTCACAGAATGGATAAGGATAACAAAATACAGTTTTGGGAAGTTGTTTTTAGTTATCAAGAAGTTATAGATGTTTTCTAGAATTTTCATAGGTTTGGCAGGTTTTTGAATAATCCTAGCAGTTGTTTAGAACTCGGTATCGGAGGTTCGCAATACGCAAGTTTATAGTTCACCGAGCACTATAGTTTTGCCTTAAAATATTTAGAAGGTCATATAGATTTTAACTTAGTTAAAATCCACCTTTTTACACTAACTTTCTGCTTTTGAACATGCTTTTACCACCGCCAAGGACTAAACCCTTTGGACCACAAAAGGGGCGTAGTCATTAACCGTCGTATTTCGTCGTATCTAGGGTCAAACTATCACACCATCATGCTTGTATTAGACATAACTTTAATCCTTTTTGAAACTAGTATAATTTTTAATTACACTTAAATGATTGGTGATCTATAACCAT
This sequence comes from Cichorium intybus, assembly GCA_023525715.1. Classification (NCBI taxonomy): domain Eukaryota; kingdom Viridiplantae; phylum Streptophyta; class Magnoliopsida; order Asterales; family Asteraceae; genus Cichorium; species Cichorium intybus. Next base: position 28,991,900 of record CM042013.1, on the reverse strand, counting down.
CAATAATAATTTATAAGGCCAGTAAAGATTGAGGTATACAGTTGAAGACCATGATTAAGTATACCTCAAATATAGAGCAGAATATATTTTGAAGCATTGAAATGGGACTCTTGAGGATCACACAAACCATGATTAAGTATACCTCAAATATATAGCAAAATATATTTTAAAGGATTGAAATGGGCCTCTTGAGGGTCGTGCATAAAGAGAAAAATCTATTGAACAACATACATTAGATCGAGTTAAGTGAAGCTATGTAAAGCAATAATAAGACTTGGGATAACATAGAGTCGACAATCAGGTTACCAAAAGAGTCCTCTTTAGACAGGGTATTAGGAAAAGTGCGACAAAGTTTGATGTTTAGCATATTTACATGCTCAATATTTTTGTTGATTGAGAAACTGACTTTTAGTTATGTGCTTGGCTAAGATCCTGATACATAATTAGGTTCTCCTAATAGTCATGGAGGACTCATGACTAAGAGAAGAACTAATCTGATGCAACAAGACTGGATATGATACAGTAAAAAGAATATCATCTACATATAATAGATCATGGATAGACCTTGTATGTATATAAAAGGGGTGAATATGAACCTTTGTGATGGAACTCAATACATGTAACATATTATGAAAAATGTTGAAACCAAGCTCTTTGTGCATGATTTAAGCCATACAAGTACTATTGTACGTGACAACCATGATGAGGAATTTACAGATCACAAAAACTAGACAGTTAATGCATATAAATTGTTTCTTATAGATGATCATAAAGAAGGAATTTTTCATGACAAGTTGATGAACTAACCATTGTTGAGAGATAACGAGACTTGTTGGGTAGCGGAGGCACCAACGAACTTGGCTGAGTACTTCGGCAAACGGTATTCGACTATCAAGGCTAGTGGGTAATGTGAATAAATTAAGAATGAGAAACACAAGGATATAAAGTGGTTCACCCAATAGCGAGTTGGGCAACGTCTATTGTGAAAAACGAGAGAAACTTCATTGATAAACTTCAATAATTTACAAGAGATAAACTATTACTACACTCATATTTGACAATTTTGACATATTACATTGAGTAGCCAACGAGATGTATAAATAGCGGGATATGGAAGGCTGAACACGCAAGCCTTGGGCGGAAAAAGAGAAAATGACAAACTAGTCATGCACCTTGTCACTTTATAGACTGAAAAAGTGACAACACCATGCTCCCCATGCTGCCCCTGACACAGAATACTGTTCTTCGCGTGTTCCCAAGATTCTTCTCACTGGAGAAGTGATAATACCAACACTGGGTCCAACCAAGGCCTCATCTTCGGTTGAAGAACTCCTCATTGGTCTTCGGTTGAGATATTCCCTTTGAACGAGAGAGTAACTGTCCAACTTGTGCTCGTGCACTTCTGTCGAACTTACAATTGTACAAGGGCCTACTCTTCCTTCAAGAAAACACTTATTCTTCCGGACTTAACTTTAGTTAGAGGATATTGCTGATTCATCTTCTCCTACTGCTGATGCGTTCATTCCTGTGACCATAGCACAAGCTATTGTTGTCACAATGAACTATGACCCGCATGAGACACTGATGAAAGGCTTCCTCAGATATCGCCCTTCGCTCCGGATGAAGTTATCTCTTTATCACAATCTTTCCGCCTGGTAACCTCCCCAGTTATGGATGGCCCTGATGTCAATATTGGATGTCTTCTTGCATGTCCATGATGAGGATGTATCTTCTAATCCGGATGAGGTTTGACCTTCCTCAGTCCAAATGATTAGATACCTTCGGTTCAGGCACTGGACATAGCTTCAGATCCGGATAAGGCAAGGCTGCCTTGGTTCTGCTGATCTTTATGTCTTCAGTTTCAACCTTCTGCTGATCTTCTAAAGGATCACCTCCTTCTTATTCTGACCCGCCATGGTTGATCTGACCGGAGTAAAGAGCTCCCACTTGACACAAAGACTGGAATTGTCTGAGATTCAAACCTGAACAACACTGGCTAGACATGCCTCTGTTATCATGTCCTCTTCGGTTATCATGGATGACTCTGGTTCGGATTAGGCTCCACACTATGCTCAACAAGATTGGGAAAGGTGCATGTAGTTTTCAGTTTGACATCCTGACTAGAGGTATTGTCTTATTCAATATTGGGTTGTTGGATTTTAGATTACTAACCAAATATGCTTTAGAGCGAGCAAGACTAGCATATGTATTAAAAGATAACGAGACTGGGAAAGGTGCATGTAGTTTCCGGTTTGACATCCTAACTAGAGGTCTTGTCTTAGTCAATATTGGGTTGTTGGATTTTAGATTACCAACTAAATATGCTTTAAAGCGAGCAAGACTATCATATGTATTAAGTTCCTTTTTATAAAGCCAAATAGATCTAAAATACTAACCCCTAGATGTGAAAACCCGAAAACTTCTAACAAGTAAGTTGTAATATGACTAAAGTAATACTTAGATTGTTATATTTTGATTTTTATAGTAAAAAGTTGTAGAAAGGGCATTTTGGTATTTTAGCCTTACGAATGACTTTTATGTAAACAATTTTATGTTCTTGGGATAAGACAGTGACCTTAAATGAAATATTGGGAATTTTGGGTAAATTATGAACAAAAGGGAATTGGAGGGACCAATTGGTTATTAGAGCTAAGTCTAGGAGTATAAATGGAGAGAAGCTTCCATTTCTCTCCATTGAAATCATGAACTCCTTCCAGGTGAAGAAATTTTAGTTAGTTTCTAGAGAATTCTCAAGAAAAGTGAAGCAAATTGGAAGAAACAACTTAGAATTGGTGATTACCATGTGAATTGAGGTAATAACTTCATCTTTTAAAGCAATAAATCCATCTTTTGTAGAAGGGTATGAGTGAATTCGAAATTTAGTGAAAAGATAATGTTAATTTTGTAGTTCTAACCTTTAGACCATGTTTAAATCATCATTGGAACTCAATTCCACCTTTAGAAACGATCAGAAACAAAGGAATTGACAAATGTGCTCATGAACCCTAGAATTCGGGTTTGTGAATATTGCTTTCATTCTAATGTTTATTGAGTAATAAGGGTAGTATAAGAGGTTTAGAAATACTCTAAATACCATTTTTAACCTTCAATTGAATCGAATTTGAGTTGGAACCAAACAGACCAAAGATTGAAAGTTGTGCATAAAAATAGAGTTGGGTCTGCAGTGTCACACGACCCGTGTGATCCTGACGCGACCCCGTGTAGATTTGGACAGTCAAGCAAAAAGTGAGTCTGTAAGTTCTACACGACCCGTGTGATCCTGACACGACCCCGTGTGAAATCCAACAGTAAGGCCTAGAAGTCCAACACGACACGTGTGATTTCTACACGACCTGTGTGACCTGGACTTGTATAATTCACTTACATTATGACCTTAATTGAGTAGTTTGATCCCCTAATCTTTATTATATGTTTAATATGGTATGAAAACATAAAAAGATAAGTTCATATCATGATACAAACAATTTGTATAGGTGCAGATCAAGCAATAGAGAAACAAGGGAAGGGAAAAGAAGTGTTGAACACTTAGACATTCCTTTCAAGATCTAAGGTGAGTATGTGTTTATTTAATGTGGTACATAGCAAATAACTTTTCTTTATTCATTATGAAGTATTATATGAAATTCAAAGCTATAGAGTTAATGATAAATTTGTATTAGAATGATGATATTTTTACACATTTGCATGATAGTCAAGAGTGATATCTTTATAAGATAATAGTCGAATGAGTATGAGTTACAGAGTTAAGTATTATAAAGAGTTGTCCGGACTAGGACCTTACCCTTTTAAAGGGGGTCATAAGACACTACTGGGATGGTACCTCCCTTCGTGAAGTGGTGATCTTAGCATGCACTTATGGATAAGATTTGTTCTTTTCCATGAAGGGAGATTTATTGGCACGCCCTTGTGGTTAGATTAGTTCTTTGCCACGAAGGGAGACGAGTTTAGCACTCCCTTATAGATGGATTAGTTCCATTCTGTGAAGGGAGGTTAATTATGAGAATTTCCTCATATAGAAATGAAAAGCAGAAAGTCTTGTTCCGAAATTAAAAAGGAAAGAAGAATACAGTTATCAGTTCATTTCTTATGCTTATTACTTGCTTCCACATTACTCACAAGACTTTATGTCTTACATATCTTTGTTTGTTTTTGGAAATGTTATGTTTCCAGGTGATTAAGCATAGAGGATTTTGGAAGGACTAGAACACTTTGATAGCGGGACCTATATTTTGCGGTATGTTTAAACTATGGTAATGTAACTTAGTTGTAATACCCCAAACAGTGTTTTGAATGATGTAACGGATTTTGTTAAACCTCATTTTGTAATGTAAATTTTGTAAATATGGTTGAAAACTTTTATTTTGAGGATTGGGGTGTTACAACCCTAGAGGTCAAGGAATATAGAGCCAACTGCAACTACAAATAAGTGCACAATACTCTTCATTATAACTTTAGCCATTTGGAATCCTATAGAATCTATAGGTATGACCATCACATATATGAAGTGACAGTTGTATGTAAGTTTAGGTGTTAGATGCTTTTATAATTCCATGTTTAGCATATGTCATCATAGGATGAAAAGGTAGCACGATATGTTGTAAGGAAGGTAGCGGATGTAAGACCCAAAATTCTATGACCAATTATGCTTGCATTTTAGAGATATTGCTAATGAGGCAAATTGGATCGAAAGGGAAATTTGGTCATTTTGGGGAATATCATGTGATATTGAAATCACATTCCGATTAAGTGATGATATAACCTGATTATAAGTTGTGGAAACAAGTGTTAGTGCTTGGGTTGGTGGGAGTAGTGGAAGAGGGCAAAAACAAAAATCTAAGTAAAATGTTGTAAACAACATTACACGTCATGTAATGATGATGGATGCGACGCATAGAGAGGTACATTGTTATTCCAGATCACTCATCTAAAAGTAGAATGTTCAGGCCAGGACACAGTGCGTGGACCACTAATGACGCGACGCGTAAACGGATGTAACGCGTAGAGTAACCCTACGTGACGCGTAGGTCGCTCAGATCAGTTGTATTTTAAAGCCACAAATCAGTTTTTTGGCTCATTTCTCATAGACACACTTCAGAAACTCGAGGAAGGGACGAACCCCTGAGTACTTTTGAGCCAAAATCGTCACGAGACAAGGTGGATTTCAAGGGTTAAGCTATAGCTGCGTGATCTTGAAGGTAATCACTACTTCCTTTCGATTTTTGAAATGAGATGTGTTGGGGTTTGCAAGCCCTAAGTAGTAATCGATGATATTGGTAGTATATCTATGATATGAGTTAGAAAACATGTTTTGTAATGATTAATTCCATGATTGAAGTTGAATGGGTTTTGATCACAAATCTTAGATTTAGTAAATGATGATAGATATGTAATTGGACCTCATCACTAGATAATATTATTATGACATGTCTAGTTGATTGTATCCGTAAGATGGTTATGGAGAAAATTGATCATTTTGATAAAAAGTTATCCAAATGCAAGGTTGCAAAAGTCGCTAGGCGCTCCCAGGTCGGCGGACTAGCGAGTAGCGAGTAATCGGCTAGGCGGGGAGTACTCGGGAAAACCGGAGGAATGATATGAGAACGGTGATATAACCACGAGATACGAAGACTAGTATGGTTAAGTGCTTAGGCAATACCATAGAGATTCCGACATGATATGGAAGACCGAAAGCGAAACGAGGAAGACAAACCCTCAACTCCTTGTATGATTTCGGGGACAAAATCTTTTGAAGGAGGGGAGAATCTGTAACACCAAGATACTCTTTTTATAAATATAATAAAAAGGGTAAAATGGTCATTTTACCTTGGAAGGGTAAATTGGTCTTTTGGACAGAAAAGTATTTGGTTTGAAATAATATTTTGAGTTTTGGACTTAAAATGTTATAAAAACGGATTTTTGGTCGTTTTACCACAAAAGGGTAATTTGGTCATTTGACCATGTGAAGGACCAAATATGAAAAATATTGTTGTTTGTGGCAAATGTATAAAGAATGGAAGTTTTATTGTAATAAAACTTGATTTTGTGATCAAAGTTCAAGAAAATGAACTTTAGGACTAAAAATGTAAAAATTTGAGGTATAAATATAAGAGAGTTGACTCTCTCCTTGACTAGCCATTTGTGCAGCAACGGGAGAAGGCTTGGAGATGCGATTTCAGCAAGTCTTGAAGGATTGAAGCATGGAATTGGAATCATGGCTTGGAATTTGTGATTCCTAAGCTTTGAAGGTTAGTAACTTGATTTCTAGCCAAGCTTTTGTGTGTTCTTGATGGGTTTTTATGGAGTGGACTGAAATCTGTAATTTCAGCCATAATCCATGATGTTTATATGATTTCTGGGCTTAAACATGTTCATGAAGTAAGAACATATGTTAAAAATAGCAAAGTAGATTGCTATTGTTGATAAATTGAATTGTTGCTCAAGAACCCTAAATCATGAATTGATGTGATTAAGGTGTTTCTAATGGTTTAAAACTTGTTATTAGTCAAGGGTTTTGGTCCTAGAACAAACCCCAATCGATTAAGGACTGGATTAAGGACTTAATGAGCCAAAACTGCTTGCTACAGTGCATAAATCGCGACTGGCCAGGAGGTCTGCCCAGGCGTAGGGCGCAGTGCGCCCAGGACCAGGGCGGGGTGCGCCCAGGCGCAGTGCGCCCAGCCCTAGGCGCAGTGCGCCTCCGAGCAGGGGCCAGGCAGGGAATCAAAAACGCTAACTTTTGTTTGGCTTGTCCGATTTAGCTCAAACTTGAACCGCAAGCTCGTTATGGTCTGAAAAGTTTGGAAAAATTTTTATATTGAGTTTCCGACCCCTCGGGGGCACTGTAGATCGATTTGAATGCCTCGGTGAATAGTAAAATTCACATAAAGATAGTAAATGTAAAGTTTATTATCTAGGCATTGTTTATAACGATATAATATTGGACTCTTACGTATTAGAGTCAATTTAGATGATTATTAACCTATTATCATTTGGCATATAAATGGATAAATAGGTATGGGACAAAATGGTTGTGGTGCACGCAAAGGCAAGAAACAACCGGGAATTAAATGCAGCTAGCATCCAGGTGAGTAATCTCACTGATATCATATGTGATATATGATGATTGAATTGTTACAGGTTGAAACAGCTTCGAGGGACGAAAACGACAAGTGTTAAAATATGTGTAAAAGACAAGACCAGATAATCCGTGAGTCATTGCGATGACAAGAACGGAGCTGTGAGTCAATACATGTATATATATACACTATGAATGACAAGACCAGATAAGCCGTGAGTTTATAATAGACAAGAACGGAGCTGTGAGTCAATAAAATGACAAGACCAGATAAGCTGTGAGTCTATAATAGACAAGAACGGAACTGTGAGTCAATATATCTATGTAAACTGTTATATAGACAACAGCGGGCTAACCCGTGAGTCTAGGCAACAGCGGGCTAACCCGTGAGCCACAGTTTATTTCGAGGAGTTAAATTTATATAGACAACAGCGGGCTAACCCGTGAGTCTAGGCAACAGCGGGCTAACCCGTGAGCCACGGCAACAGCGGGCTAACCCGTGAGCCATATCTAACCGGTGCGGCCTATACGGCTATGATATTTGGTGCGGCCTATATGGCTATGATATTGTTACAGGTACATGGTGCGGTCTTTTGGCTATGATATCGGGTTATTAAACCCAGCTGATGCGGTCTGCGGGCTATGATTTATATATATGGATATTGTTTTGGTGCAGCTTATATAGCTATGACACAGGGTGCGGCTTGAACAGCCATGAAATACGATGCAGTCCATAGTGACTAAGAACCATGGAATTGCAGGAACTGGGAGCATTTTGCTCTAGTTTGTTATGTGGGACGGAAGTGGTTCCAGCGTGGAACTATAGATCACTTCCTTATGAAATACTCACATGCTAAATGTGGAGTAACGGGTGATGAACCCAGGAAAGAAAGAAGAAATGAATGGTTAAAAAGGACCAGAAATATCATGAGCATTCCAGCAGACTGTGGAAAAAGCTCGTGAGTAGACTAATATGGTCTCGGATATCATTGTCTTGAATATAATCCCCATATATGTTATATATGATCCATGAAGCTATGCTTTGGATCGATGACTTTGATGTCTTGTCTGAATATTTCATCAACGATTATGGATGAAATTTTGGAAGTAGCTATAGCAGATAGCAAACATGTTCTAGATATTGAACACCTGGAAGGTAGTTTGCCTAAGATTTACGGGACCATTTTTCCCTAAAAATCTGAAGCCGATAACTACCAGTAAATCTGAAGCAATTGTGCTTATGAATTGGTTAGCAATGAATTATGCTACCATGAATTGTAGAAATAAGAATAGTATAGTTCTTAAAACAGAAATGAAATGGAGGAAAATCCAGGGTAAATGACCGTTGTTGAGAATACCGGTTATTTTTTTACTTAAACTCAGAAAAGAGTTAGTAAAAGAATGATGTTGTAGTTGGCATACGTGGTATGGGCCAAGCTAAATAAAGCAGTGATAGTAATTCACTACTTTAAATAAATTCTCGGATGTTTCTTTTGAAAAGAACTTCCAGGATTTCTGCCAGATTGGCGAGAAGAGCTTATGATTAAACTGGTATTGAGAGTCGTTCCTGTTATGTAGGCTCTATATTGATTAGCCTCTGCAGAGATGGCAGAGTGGTAAAACAATTGGAAAGAATTGTTTTTGAACTGGGGTCTCATATGGCCGAATGTGTCATTATATGGAGCCCTATCTTGTTTGAAAAGAAGAAAGACAAATTGATGCATATGTGCATTGACTATTGAGAATCTGATATTCTCGAAACCAGATCGAAAATAAGGTACGTTTGTACCAGATATTGGAGTTATTTCACTGAATTAAGTGATATGTAAAATTCTCCAAGTATGAAAATTTGGCTAAAGGAAGTTTCAATTCTTTGGGCATGATAATAGTGCCAAAGATGATAAAATAAATCCAGTAGAATTGATGATGTGATAAAACTGGAACCGCCTAAAGAATCTGACTGAAACTTGTAATTCCTTGGATTGGTGGTTTATTATAGGAGAGTTGTAGAAAACTGCTCCTCGATTGCTGTTTAATTGACTAAAGTTGACCAAGAAAAGTGAAAAGTTTGAGTGGTAGAAAGACCACAAGTAACTTTTCAAAGGTTGAAACAAACCTTGTGTGAAACTCCGGTGTTAGCATTTTTGCTAAGCGGAGAAGATAAATTGTTTTATAGAAATACATCCAAAGTTGATTTTGGATACATGATATTGCAGTGGCAATTATGAATTTGATATTGAAGCTTTAGAGACACTACTTGTATGGTGTAAAGCTTACTGTGAATACGGATCGTGAAAGCTTGAAACACTTAATTGATCAAAAAGAAGCTAAACATGAGATAGCATAGATAGATGGGTTACTTAAAGATTTCGGTTCTAAAATCTTGTACCATCCCGGAAAGGCGGATGTGATTATAGATGCCTTAAATTAGAAAGAGTATCTTTTGAAAGATACAACCACATGCGTGAATGTGGCGAATTGATTACCTAAGTTGATTCGGGTAGCACAAGAAGAAGTGTGCAAGTCTGAAAGCAACGTGAAAAATGAATGATTAGCTATTGAAAGAAGCTAGTTAGAAACTCACGGCGATTGAAAACCCTTGGTGGTTGTGTACGTGAGTTCCAACGCAAGGGAGATATGAAATCTACCTTTAAAGGACTTATATTGGGGTAGATATGCAAAATGCTCGGGGCAGTACCAAACTGTGTAGGATGATATAACCTATGTATTGGCGGCCGGGACTAAAGAAAGACATTGAAAGACATGTGGAAAGTGTTTGACTTGTGGGTAACTACAGTCAAATCATTAGAAAGATACGGAAAATTTAACCGTTGTGGGTCCCAAAGAAGAAATGGGACGAAAATATCATAGACTTTGTAATAAAGTCTTTGCAAGTACCGCATGGGTATGACACCATATGGGTAATTGCAGATTGATTGATGAAATCAGTGTAGATTTATACTGACTAAGGAAGAATTTAGATCGGAAAGTAGTGAAAAACTACATAGAAAAAGAAAATTGTTGACGTGCACTACAGGTGGCGACTGTATCGGATAGAAATACTAGAATTATTTGCTGAATTTAGCATTAATTCTTAAAATTGATAGTTCAAAAGTACTAGTAAGTACTGTATAGGAATTGCAGAAATGATAGACGAGGCGAGAAAATAATGCAGACCCTAGAAGATGTGCTTAAAAATTGCACAGCAGACCCTAGTGGAAGATGAGAAGATCGCCTATCTTTGGTAGAACCCGTAGATAATAATAGTTCTAGTACTAGCATTTAGATGACTTGTATAATGCATAGTATGGAATACCGTGTTATCCTTCAATTTATAGGATTGAAGATGTGGAACAGTCGTTGGCTAGATCCTAGACGGTGGTACAAGCTAAAAAGAAGACTTGATGAATACGAGAAAAAGTTGAAAAAATTGGAAAAACGGCTAAGAAACAGTAACGGTAGTACATGAACCATAGAGTAAAACCGTTGCAATTCCAGATGAGGGATGACGGGGTAATCAAAATATTCCTTAGAAAGACTAAAAATTTGTTTGGGACGAGAAGGAAGTTAAGTCCTCATCGATTGGACTTTTCTATATGTCCCAAAGAGTAAGAATTGGGGTGTACCAATTGAAGTTTCTTGATGAACTTCAAGTTATTTATAAAGCTTTCTATAGGTCTCATGGTTCTGAGAACATAGATTGATAAATTTCAACGAATACCTCATGCTGAAATGAAGGTAGATAAGTGATTAAGGTACCCGGGAAAACCGGAGGAATGATATGAGAACGGTGATATAACCACGAGATACGAAGACTAGTATGGTTAAGTGCTTAGGCAATACCATAGAGATTCCGACATGATATGGAAGACCGAAAGCGAAACGAGGAAGACAAACCCTCAACTCCTTGTATGATTTCGGGGACGAAATCTTTTGAAGGAGGGGAGAATCTATAACACCAAGATACTCTTTTTATAAATATAATAAAAAGGGTAAAATGGTCATTTTACCTTGGAAGGGTAAATTGGTCTTTTGGACAGAAAAGTATTTGGTTTGAAATAATATTTTGAGTTTTGGACTTAAAATGTTATAAAAACGGATTTTTGGTCGTTTTACCACAAAAGGGTAATTTGGTCATTTGACCATGTGAAGGACCAAATATGAAAAATATTGTTGTTTGTGGCAAATGTATAAAGAATGGAAGTTTTATTGTAATAAAACTTGATTTTGTGGTCAAAGTTCAAGAAAATGAACTTTAGGACTAAAAATGTAAAAATTTGAGGTATAAATATAAGAGAGTTGACTCTCTCCTTGACTAGCCATTTGTGCAGCAACGGGAGAAGGCTTGGAGATGCGATTTCAGCAAGTCTTGAAGGATTGAAGCATGGAATTGGAATCATGGCTTGGAATTTGTGATTCCTAAGCTTTGAAGGTTAGTAACTTGATTTCTAGCCAAGCTTTTGTGTGTTCTTGATGGGTTTTTATGGAGTGGACTGAAATCTGTAATTTCAGCCATAATCCATGATGTTTATATGATTTCTGGGCTTAAACATGTTCATGAAGTAAGAACATATGTTAAAAATAGCAAAGTAGATTGCTATTGTTGATAAATTGAATTGTTGCTCAAGAACCCTAAATCATGAATTGATGTGATTAAGGTGTTTCTAATGGTTTAAAACTTGTTATTAGTCAAGGGTTTTGGTCCTAGAACAAACCCCAATCGATTAAGGACTGGATTAAGGACTTAATGAGCCAAAACTGCTTGCTACAGTGCATAAATCGCGACTGGCCAGGAGGTCTGCCCAGGCGCAGGGCGCAGTGCGCCCAGGACCAGGGCGGGGTGCGCCCAGGTGCAGTGCGCCCAGCCCTAGGCGCAGTGCGCCTCCGAGCAGGGGCCAGGCAGGGAATCAAAAACGCTAACTTTTGTTTGGCTTGTCCGATTTAGCTCAAACTTGAACCGTAGGCTCGTTATGGTCTGAAAAGTTTGGGAAAATTTTTATATTGAGTTTCCGACCCCTCGGGGGCACTGTAGATCGATTTGAATGCCTCGGTGAATAGTAAAATTCACATAAAGATAGTAAATGTAAAGTTTATTATCTAGGCATTGTTTATAATGATATAATATTGGACTCTTACGTATTAGAGTCAATTTAGATGATTATTAACCTATTATCATTTGGTATATAAATGGATAAATAGGTATGGGACAAAATGGTTGTGGTGCAAGCAAAGGCAAGAAACAACCGGGAATTAAATGCAGCTAGCATCCAGGTGAGTAATCTCACTGATATCATATGTGATATATGATGATTGAATTGTTACAGGTTGAAACAGCTTCGAGGGACGAAAACGACAAGTGTTAAAATATGTGTAAAAGACAAGACCAGATAATCCGTGAGTCATTGCGATGACAAGAACGGAGCTGTGAGTCAATACATGTATATATATACACTATGAATGACAAGACCAGATAAGCCGTGAGTTTATAATAGACAAGAACGGAGCTGTAAGTCAATAAAATGACAATACCAGATAAGCTGTGAGTCTATAATAGACAAGAACGGAACTGTGAGTCAATATATCTATGTAAACTGTTATATAGACAACAGCGGGCTAACCCGTGAGTCTAGGCAACAGCGGGCTAACCCGTGAGCCACAGTTTATTCCGAGGAGTTAAATTTATATAGACAACAGCGGGCTAACCCGTGAGTCTAGGCAACAGCGGGCTAACCCGTGAGCCACGACAACAGCGGGCTAACCCGTGAGCCATATCTAACCGGTGCGGCCTATACGGCTATGATATTTGGTGCGGCCTATATGGCTATGATATTGTTACAGGTACATGGTGCGGCCTTTTGGCTATGATATCGGGTTATTAAACCCAGCTGATGCGGTCTGCGGGCTATGATTTATATATATGGATATTGTTTTGGTGCAGCTTATATAGCTATGACACAGGGTGCGGCTTGAACAGCCATGAAATACGATGCAGTCCATAGTGACTAAGAACCATGGAACAGATATGGTTAAATATGATTAAATGTGCAAATAACTGACGTAGCTTAATAATTACAGGTTTTGTGATTCAGCCTGTATGGTTATAGATTAGGATGTGAAATCCTAGAAGATATTTGGCCAGCCAGTAAGGCTAGGAGTTTGGATTCGATATCCAGACAAATACATGATTGTATTTTATACGTGTTATTTGTAGGAATGATTACTCACTGAGCTTTGTAGCTCATACCGTTTGTTAAATGTCCCTACAGGTTAGCATGATCCTGATAGGGGAATAGATGGAGTCCGTGACTCGAGAAGTAGGACTCTTAGATGCTGTCAGTGGCAGCCCGGCTTCAAAGGAGACTACGGTATTTTATACTCTCCTTGATACGCTTGTACCCGTTTTTATTAAAATATACCCCTTTGTTATGGTTTTAAATGAAAATTTTTTTCAGGGGTGTTTTGTTTTGAAAGCCGGGTGTTACAGAACCCACATCGAGAATGTCGATTGGGTGTGAAATCAATCGATTGACTGTCTGTATGTGAGTGAAAGCAATCACGATTTCGAACCGAAGTTTTTGTAAACCTATAATTGATTGACTGTTTGTGTGAGTGAAAGCAATCACGTGTGTGTGACTTCGATTATGAACAAGAAGCTTAGAAGCTCGGTAGCTTTGTTTTAGTAGTTAGGTTGTGTTTATCCCACATCGCCTAAAACACAAAGACATACGAGTATCTCTTATTATAAATAGCTGTCTAAGGGGACCGAGTTATTTACCTTCTAACTGGGTTACCTCCTAGTTTCATTGGTCAGTTAAAAAAATAACATTGGGCTTAGATTGGATCCATTTTGGGTCGAATTTGGGTTTAATGTGGACCGAATTTGTCCGATTAGGACCGATTTGGGCTGAGTAGTCGGGTTTTTGACCGAGGTTGACTAAATCCGATTTTTTAAAACGAGTTGGTTAAAGTCGCCAAGGAATAGGGCCGAGTCCGATTCCAAGGCCGAATACTCGGCCGAGTTGGCCGAGTTTTGCAACACTGTCCAAATGTATTAATGGATTAGGACATATTATTGATTAAGCCATGAGATAGAATATATAAGTATGGTTGAATATTATAGACTTAATGGAAGCATGAAGTCAGATTGTGAATGATGATTTACACTTGAGTTGTAAAACTCAAGGATTTCATGTGGTTTTGACAGCTTCTGATGCAAGAGAAAAAGTAGTTTGACTAGCTTGGACTGGCGACGTCTATAGTATCTCTAAGGTGAGTACATGCTACCACACTATATTGGATACATGTCATTATTAATATAGTTGTGTTGATGTATTGCATATTGAAAATGCTTGATTTCACTATAACGATAAAATATTATGTTGTAGTTGGTATGCCGAATAATATTGTCTCGGTGTTGGAACCTAGATCTTCTAGGTAAATAGTCGACGAGAATTATGTATTGTTAGTTTGGGTAGAAAGTATGTATAGGCATACATTTCTTGTTAGAAATGGGCACAAGCTGTCCATGAATCCATGACAATCGCCGACCTTGTTGGAATTTAATTGAGACTAGTATAGGGTAGTAATAGAACATCATAAGGGAAGAGAATGTCAAGTGATGTTGAGCTAAACTTAAAACCTAACTCCTAAGTTGATAACTACTAAGATCCGTGTATAGATGGGTCTATTCTCAAAGTATAAGTAGGCAAGTAGGTAAATATCCCTTGCGGGGATAAGGCGACGGGCCTTTACATCCATGACAAGGAATTTCCTTGGTGGATTGTGTAACGGCCCAAAAATATGTCCAAATGGAAAGTAAGAAGTAAAGGAATAATTAATAAGTAATTATTCATAGTTTGAGCAAAAAGGGTATTTTGGTAATTTCCAATTACGATTATAAAATGAAAAGAATTATATTTTCGTTAAGGATGAAGAATATGAATTATATTATAGTTATAAGTATAAAGTATGAATACTGAAAAGGTAAAAGTGAGTGAAAAATGCAAAATGACCAAAAAGGGCATTTTCGTCATTTTGAACTATTTAACCTCATAACGAGATTTTTATGTGTTAAAATGTTCTTAATGTTCAAAATAAGTTTATAAGTTGAGCAAAACTATAAAACTTAGAAGTTTCCATAATTTAAGTAAGTTTTGTGCCTAAAGTGAATAGTAAGAAGTTTGAAGGACCAAATTGTCATTCCAGGAAAGTATGGTAGTATAAATAAGAGAAATATCTGCATTCTCCTCATAGTGAACTTATTTCAGCCACGGGAAAGTTCTAGAGAGGGTTAGAGAGAGATCGATTCTGGAAGATTATGAAGGATTGAGTCAAAATTGGAAGAAAACCCACTTGGAATTGAAGAATTCCAAGCCTTCTAAGGTTAGTAAACATGTTTTTAAGGTTGTTTAACCCATTTCCCGTGGGTAGGTTACTGTAGATTCGAGATTTCAGTGGCTAGAGGAGGATTATCCTATGATTCCTAGCCTTAATTTGTGTCTTAATCATCATATAAACCTAGTTTAACCATTGAATGTGTTAAAAAATAAGAAATGGGAATTTGAGCTCAAGAACCCTAACTAATGGGTTTGTAAGAACAAGTTGGTTTTAATGGTTCTTGATACGTCTAATATGTCATGATAGAAGTAATAAATCATTCCTAGTTGATAAATTTGAGTAATTTCAGTTTTTATGTAAAAATGTTAAAAATGGAGATTTTTGGGAAAAACTTGGAATCAAATGATTCCTTGGATTTAAGAACATGTTTAAGATGATGGTTTTAGTCATGTAATGAGTCATAAATGATGTTTATGT
The DNA here is from genome assembly GCA_023525715.1 of Cichorium intybus. Taxonomy (NCBI): domain Eukaryota; kingdom Viridiplantae; phylum Streptophyta; class Magnoliopsida; order Asterales; family Asteraceae; genus Cichorium; species Cichorium intybus. The sequence continues at coordinate 28,975,990 of CM042013.1, read as the reverse complement.
ATAAAGAAACCATTAGAAGTGGTTTCCTAAGAATTTCAATTAATAAAATGGAAGTTTGAATGAAAACTGAAATTTGTCGGGTGGAATGTAATTGGTGATTCCATAGATGAAACCCATAGGAGTTAGTGAGTGAAGTTATGAGCTTGGTAATAATTTGAGATATGTTTTGGGTTGTAAAACCCTAAATTAAGTCACCCATTAGTTATATAAATGTATGGATAGAAAATGAACAAAACTGGACTTTAAAATTCGAGTTGATGCGCATATGAGCTTCCTTAGAGCTCTTGTGACATCCTATGGTCTTAACCATTAAGTCATGAACTAAATAAGTCTTAATGAGAATAAAAATATGTTCTTGACATGTTAGAAGGTCAATAGAACCTATTGGTAAAGTTTGGGAACAAATGGAACCAAGAAATGGACTAAAACTACAAAGAAAGAACAAAATTCGGGGGCTGGAAAAATGGGTCTGTAGCCTGACACGACCCGTGTTAGGTTACACGACCCATGTGGGGAACCTGTGTCTTCAATCCGAGGGTCTGAAGGTCCCACACGACCCGTGTGAGTCCCACACGACCCGTGTGACCTGAATTCTTGAAATTCACTCCCGTTATTGCCCTATTTGTGTAGTTTGATCCCCGAACTTCTAGTATAAGCATAATAATGTGTGAGAACATGAAAATAAGTATATTAGGACATGGGTTAAGTGGTCTTTATATGTATTGTTAAGACTTATCATGTATTAATAAGAATGTTAATGAACTCCTTAGGTAATTAAGGAGTAAAATGCATGGAATGGAAGGGACAAGGAAACGAGGTAACCCTAGTTAGACTTCTCTAACTAGCCAAGGTTAGTACATGTATCTTTTACCCATTTTGAGATACATGGCAAATATTATGAAATATTTATTATGTTTTCTATATGAAGAGATGAATATGTGTTAATACTTATGTTATGTCGATAAGTATTATGTGAGATAATGATATTGGTGTTCTAATGAGAATATCATATTATGAAAAGTGTATGAATGATAAGTAAGAGATAAGTAATGATATAGGAGTTAGTATTTGGCTTATAGCCTTAAAATACATAGAAGTAATAATGAAATGGTAGAAAGAGTATATGTAAAAGTACAAGAATGTTATGAAAGATAATAAGTTATATGGAGATATAACTCTCCATGAATAATGAATAATGTAGTTAAGGTATATGTGTTGGTACATAACCTTAAAAAGGTATATAAAGTGATATAAATGAAGAAATAAAGCATTGGGGGACATAACTCCCCATAAATAATGAGTAATGTGGTAAAGTATATGTGTTGTCATATAGCCTTAAAAGTAGTATGAATGATATAGATGAAGGAGTAAAACACTGGGGACATAACTCCAATCACGAAATGAGATACGATGAATTGTTGTAATCGGGGACTTAATTCCTCGTAGTAATAGTATAGTGAAATAAAGTGATTATCTTGGTTGTGCATATACATGTTAAGTAATTGGTATATAATGAAAGATATGAAATTAATGTACGCATGCAAAGAATAAATGAAAGTTGGGTGAAATGTATTGACATGGAATACAATAGTTATGAGATTAATGTAATAAAGGTGAATTGTGTAAATAGCAAGTATAGACTATCATATGCAATTGAAATGTTATGAGTTATGAAAGTTGAGTCTGTTAGCTAAAGAAGAAAGTAAAAGTAATATATTCCGACCCAGGATCTTATCCGCGAGAAGGGGGATCAATCAGGATCTTACCCGCGAGAAGGGGGATCAATCAGAATCTTACCCGCTTGAAGGGGGGTTAACTAGGACCTTAACCGTCTGAAGGGAGGTCAGAAGGCACTACTGGGATGTTATTTTCCTTCGCGAGGTAGTTGTCTTTAGCACGCCCTTATGGTTAGATTTGTTCTATGCCATGAAGGGAGATAAAACTAGCACGCCCTTATGATTAGTTGTTCTATACCATGAAGGGAGATGAAACTAGCACGCCCTTATGGTTGGATTTGTTCTATACCATGAAGGGAGATGAAATTAGCACGCCCTTATGGATATATATGTTCTATTCCATGAAGGGAGAGGAAACTGAGTACGCCCTCACAGATGGATTAATTCCATTTTGAGGAGGAAAAGAATACAGAGTTGCTTGTAAATAAACATGAATAGAAAGAAATTATGATTCAGAATTAGTTTAAGTTTATTTATATACATGATGATATTCAGTTATATGAGTTGTGTTGTAAGTGTGGGGAGGTATACCTAGTGACATAAGAATCCTTAAAAGGATAAATATATTGATACTAGGTATAATCATATATATTAAAGATATGTGCATGTTTAAAGAAGTCATCTATATGACTTAATAGTTAATGTATGATTTATCGGTATATATATCTTATATATATATATATATATATATATATATATATATATATATATATATATATATATATATATATATATATATATATATATATATATATATATATATATATATATATATATGGAAAGTATGAGCGTTAGTAATTAACGAGTGGTTATAAAGACTCAATAGGGAGGGGTTGTTTGTGTAGCATATGTCGTAACGGTTGTGTATTCAACTAGTAAGTAAGAAGTTAATAATGTGTGAGTTTTGTGACAACAAGAGTATGATGTATAATATATATTCTAAGTAAAATAGATTATTAGCAGAAGTAATGTTGTGGAGTTATATTCCACAAAGCGGTAAGGAAATGAGGAAGAAATTGAGAATAAGTAAAGGTGAATGTATTAATGAGATTTCATAAGTAAACAACATTCAAATGAGCATTTGTATCAAAATAATACAAATCCAAATTCATGTAACTCACAAGACTTTATAGTCTTACGAACGTGTATTTTATGTTGTGTATTTCAGGTATACAAGCATTAAAGAAGATGAAGTAAAATGATGTAATTAGAGAATTAAATGTAATTGTATTCAATCATTATATTATGTGTAAGATCCGATTCACTGCTATGGTTGTATTGGTATTCAGTTTGTGATTACCCGTATTTTGTTACTTGTAAAATTTTTTTTTACGGGTATCACAGATTGGGACAGAACTCCTACTAAAGACCATTGAGGATGAAGGTATGTCCTTACCCAATGGCATTGTTATTAAGTATCCCTTTCGAGAAAGGGGCACATGTTGATGTATTGCATATTGAAATGCTCATTTGTAATATGATGTTAAAATTTTGAGTCAAAGTGGTCGCTTGATCAGGCGCCTGATTGTTAAACCAAACCCAATGAGGCGGTATTGGTGGAGCTACTAGATTATTCCAATGATGTCAATGTTGATTAGATCGTTGTTGGAATGGATGAAGTTACATAGCGAGACAGATGTTAAGTTGTTAGATAGACATCGCATTAAGCAACATGTCAATATTGGAATTGAGACAGGCTACTGAGTTTGGGCTAACCGTATCTTAAGTTGCCACGTGGTTGCTGCTGAGATGTTCATGCATTTGTCGATGATTTTGTCGTATCTGTCGTCCTTGCCAAAAGAACAATAAGATTGTTGGTTATTATTGCAACAGTGGTTGTATCAACAAATATTAAATTTTAAGTAATTATCAGTTGTTGTCAAAATTATCTAATTATATATATTTCATGTATCCAAAATCCGCACAATAATTTGAACTTTGATAGCAATTCTATAGATATCTTTTCCTACATAGAAAATTTGATGAAATCGTGTTGGAAAAAATTTATAATCCATATACAATACGTGACATGTATTTAACCACTCACGTTGATATGTTAATGACAGGCCCGGCCCAATAGGGTGCAAGTTGGGCAATGGCCCAGGGCCTCCAAATAGGCTAGGGCCCCTTTACAAAAGTACATACTTCCTATATATATGTATAAAGGTTTTTCCAGATGAACATTAGAAGCGGGAAAGAAGGAACGACGATATTGATGGAAGCAAATTTGGAGAATTGATTCCTTGGCGCTAAATAATCACAATCAACGATACAAGTGACAAGGACTCAAGATCTCTTATTATGTTCTTCTATTTGACTATTTCTTAGTTCTGTTCCTCACGATTCTAAAGAATCCTCCGGTTGCTGTAATACCCGTAAACAATATAATCACCGGTCATTAAAATCTATGTATTCTTGCAATTTTGCAAATACGAATGCAAGTAAGTTTCTCTGTTTATTTGCTTTTTTGTTATTTAAAGAATTCAATTATTGAAGTTGATTAATGACTCAAAAAATATTAAACGGTGGATAATGTGGAATGTGGTATGTGATTCACGATATTTTTCCAATACATAATTGTATTGATGTATTTAACTATTAGCAATATCTAATTACTAGTTAGTGAATTAGGATTCTGAAATAAGGATATAATGGTTTTATTTCAATCGTGTATGGTGTGATTATGATATTTTCACTTTTATCTGGTAGTATCTGTTTGTTTTCTTACTTATGGTTTGAAACTATGAATGTCTAGTACAAATTATTCAAATAGTCAAACTCAATTACATCTTCAAATATATAAAATTGCAAGTGTTTTATGTTTTTTGATTGGTTCTTTGATTGTTTTTTCTCGAATGTCTGACTATTAATGATTAATTATTTTTTTATTATTCATTATTGATTGTATACTTTTTTTGGAACAACAAATCTAATCTATCTAACCTACTCCTAAAATACACATTAAATTCCACCTATGTCTCTAACAAGACTTGAACCCTCAACCTCAAGGAATGAGGGCGACACCTGATATCGGTTGGTTACAAACCATTTGGTATTGATCGTATACTTGATTGTTACATTAAGGGCCTCATACTCACATTTGCCCAGGGTCTCAAATCAGCTTGGACCGGCCCTGGTTAATGATGATGAATCGAAAAAGTGATCATGGACAGGTCGTAAAAGTTGTTAGGGCTTTGTTTGCCATAAAGACAATACAAGGAAGAACATTATTATTATGAAGAAAAACAATCATACATTCCATATTAGTTTTATATCTTATATAATTAAAAATATTACTAGAACTTCTTTACAATTTACTCCTGGTTGTTGGCTGCAACCCGAAGACCAAAGGAAAATTCCCAGATGTTAAAGGATCAAGATCAGGCATGTTTTTCTTATAAAAACCAAATCAAGAATATGTTTAGATCCTATAAATAGAAAATAATTATTATCTAAAATATGATAAATTAGTGATTGGGTTGAGTTTTGCCAAAAACCTCCAACTCCTGATGGGTTTGGCCCAATTAGGCAAGGTTTTGCCGTTTTGGTACGTGGTTAGTGGTTCAATGTTGTAGGCTGCTAATGTTATTTGAGCACATGTTGACAGTGTTGTTACCTAATTGGTTTAATGCGACAAAATTGACAATTAGGTAATGTCACCGCTCAAAATATGTATTCTCAATATATGTTAAAATTTAAAATAGGTTAGAATAAGTTGTTCCGGTCAATAAATATTTTGCCTTTTTCATTTTATAATAATGATATTTTTATTTCAAAATATATATGATTATAATAAGAGGGTTAATGATATTAATGAATAAGAAAATACTTGATGTTTTTTGCATTCAGCCACCTAAATGTTAATTGTGTTAAATAGATTCCTAAATAAAATTTTGGGAAATCTTCAATAAAGTTTCAATATTAGGACTGAGTTTATGAAAAAATCTCAAATTAATTTTTATTAACAAAAAAATCTTAAATTAAATTTGATTAACAAAAAAGGACATAAAACAGGCTAATTTTGGGACTTTTTCGTATACCGTGCGAAAATATTAGGAGTTTATTGAAGATAAAACATGTAGTTTCTGTTATTTTTTGTTGCTAAAAATTAATTTAGAAGTTTTTTATTAATAAAAATTAATTTGATATTTTTTTCATAAACTGATCAAAATATTGAGACTTTAATGAGATTTTCCTAAAAATTTTAACAATATTGACAATATCACCAAAATATTGAGACTTTAATGAGATTTTTCTAAAAAATTTAACAATATTGACAACATCACCGGGTTTAAAGATTTCAGCAAGCTTGCAATTAAAGGAACGATATCATAATTTGGGTTTAATAAAATAAAATAAAAGTCATCAATTTGTTTCAAACACGTCTCGGTCAAAATCATTGAAAATCCTCGAAAAATTTTAAAACCCTCATATGCATGTGTTTTGCGGAGGTGAAATAGATTGAAGATTTAAAAACATTAGATAATTAATGTAAAAATATGCACTTCTCATACATCAATTACGACATTGCTCATCTTTTGACGGTTTCAGAAACCTCATACCTACATTCTTCACTTGTTAAATTTGTATTCACATATTTTTTTTTTTTAACATAACAAAGTTAGGTGCTTTCTTAAATGCTAATGTCAATATTTATGATTTATTTGTTCCAAAGCGATCGTATTACTATACGGTTGTAATAACTCTAAACGACATTGATTTTGGAAGTATGATCTTCACCGAGTTTGTATCTTTTCTACAAAGACTTGGATACGTACGTACGTACATACGTACGTACGTACGTACGTACGTACGTACGTACGTACGTACGTACGTACGTACGTACGTACGTACATACATACATACATACATACATACATATATATATATATATATATATATATATATATATATATATATATATATATATATATACATATATATATATATATATATATATATATATATATATATATATATATATATATATATATATATATATATATATATATATATATATATATATATATATATAGGGCTAGGTTATATTAAGAACCACAATTATTGTGTGGACGTAAGGACAAATCTGGTGCGTAGATTTATAAAGATCAATGGTTCTAATAAATAACAGAATTTTTTGATATATTTAATTAAAAAAATATCAACTTTCTAATTCTAACATTCTAAAGGGTAATATTGACTTTTTATGTTTTTTTTAAATTTGGAATGTGAGACTTTTAAGGAATTCAATTACAAATTAAAATCTAATTTGAATTTCAAAATCCTATTCTTTTTCAATTCTAATCGAATTTTTTAATCAATTTCAATTCTTATTATGAGTTTTTAATCGATTACATATCAAATTAGTTAATTTCATATTGTGATTCTAGCATATTGTTCGTTCATTCGTATAGAATACAAATTTGTTCAGAATTTTTTTTGTCAGAAACAACATTATTAAACAATGCTACTATATATACTCTAAAGAATAACAATTTTTATGACAATAATAATTGTTAACACAAATAAAAAATCTAGTAAATTCTATACATTATTGAGATAATTACATCAAAACAAAATCAATAATCTTCTAAATTCTAACCATTCTCAAAAGATTACATTTCATTCTTGACATAATATATTGCAATTTGTAGATTTTTCTTTCTGAATTCTAACCACTCAATTCTTCTATTGTATGTGAAACTTGGCCATTAAAACCTATTGTGACGATATTCCATTCTTGAACGAATACCATGTCATTCTGACAGAATATAATTACCCAGAAACTGCATAAGTCGAGAAGAAATGTTATTCTGACAGCATGAAAATGTCATTCCAAGTGTGTTTCGATTTCCAGGTGTGTGTTTCGATTCCCACCTGTCAAAATATAATTCTGACAGAATACAATTGTTATTCTAACAGAATAAACTTACCCAAAAGCTATAGAAATTAGAATCTGGATAAGTTGCAATATAGATATATTCCAATAGAATTCGAATTTGAATAAGATGTACGAATTGATACCCATACTTGTATTGTATCCAAATCCAAAATCTAAAGAGATGTATTCCAATAGAATCCGAATCGCTAGATTCAAAATCAGAATCCAAAAGAATAAGTTGCAAAACTCTTGAATCTGAATTTCTAAGCTTCAAATAGATTTTGAAGATAGATGTATTCCATCCTTAAATCTGAGTAAGTTGCAAAACGTGAAAGGATTTTGGATTATATCTTGAATTAGAATAGGCTTCAAGTAAGATGAAATCGATGATACCTGAATGTAATTGGTAGGAAATCTTTGTCCAAGATGATGACGGTGGCAGTGGTACTGGTGAAGCAACGATGATAGGACTATGGACGCATTCCTTGAAGAAGATGATGGCGACATACCTGTTCAGAATGTTTGCGATCGGAGGCATTGTTCTTCCTGATTGGGAATTTTTTGATCGTCCTGTTTTTCAATCGAGTTCTCCAATATCAGTTACTCAATTTCCGCTTCTTCATCCTTCTCACGCATCTCCAACTCCATCCAGGTCTGATTCAATTACAACATCTAATAAAAAGGAGGATTTAGGTAGTTACCATAATAATAGGTCAAATATTCCATAATTGTAGGATTTCATTTAAAGCTTATTTAATTCCATATTTATTAAATAACCTAATTACCATTGACTGATTCTGCGATATGATTGGTCCTTACGACCACACAATAATTACAGTTTTTAATATATCCTAACTATATATATATATATATATATATATATATATATATATATATATATATATATATATAGGGCTAGGTTACATTAAGAACCACAATTATTGTGTGGACGTAAGACCCAATCAGAAGCGTAGAATCATAATCATCAATGGTTGTGATTAATAACTGAATATTAATTATTTTTAATTAAAAGAAATATCAACTTTCTAATTATATCATTCTAAAGGGTAATATGGACTTTTTATGCTTTTTCAATTTTGGAATGTGAGATTTTCATGGGATTAAATTCCGAATTTAATTTTCATTTCAATTTCAAATTCGAAATTATTTTCAAATTCAAATTTTAATTCTGTTACATTTCTAATAAAATTGTATAATTAATTTTAGTTCTTAATCGTTTACATTCTCTTAGAATGAAATACAAAAGCATACATCAGAATGACTCGTATTCTTAAAGAATGATACTGCATATATTGAAAGTAGGTTAAACATTCTGATAGAATGAATTACAAAATCATACTTATATGAAATACAAAACCAGATTTACATTGTAAGATAATTACATTCTAAGCGAATATACAAAACAAAATGACATTCTAACAGAATTTACATTCTGTCAGAATGACAGCCTTGAAATCAAACTCTAGATTTACATTGTAAGAAATACAAAACCAGATTTACATTGTAAGAAATACAAAACTAGATTTACATTATATGAAATACAAAACCAGATTTACATTGTAAGAGAATTACATTCTAAGCGAATATACAAAACAGAATGACATTCTAACAGAATTACATTCTGTCAGAATGACAGCCTTGAAATCAAACTCTAGATCTTCTTCTCTATTCCTTGTATGTTTTGAATGTACAAAGAATGAACCTGCAACATCAGAATGATCTT
>CM042013.1:27076629-27091629 GCA_023525715.1 Cichorium intybus | reverse complement strand
ATCTTCTGTTTCTTCGAATCTATTTTTCTTTTTGATTTTCTTGTTTTTTTTTCTTTTGATATAATAGTTGTCTTTGTTGTTTTGGACCCTACAATATATTTTCAAAACATATATCAGAATATTTATACATAGATAAATATTTTATAGATTAAATGACTGTTTTTAAAAATATCACATTAGGACCAAAATTGTAAATTAATTTTAACCACAAGGACCACAAAGAGCACAAGTGAATATGTGTATAGATAATCAAATATATATGCATTTAAATATGCATATGCATATTTATGCATATTCATATGCATATTTATATGCATATGTTTTAGTCCGTGTGATCAGATATTTTTAAATTAATTAGAGTTTCAGTCCTTGTGATTAAATATTTTTAAAGAAAAAAAAATATTGTAAAAAGGAGAAAAAATGTAAATTAATATAAACACAGTGATCACAAATTATAGTTTATAAGATTAGGACCAAAATTGTAAATTAATTTAAACAAGAAGGTCGACACGACCACAACTGAATATATGTACAGATAAAATATATGCATATAAATATGTGTATGCATATTGCATATGCATATGCATATTTATATGCATATGTTTCGTTCCTTGTAATTACATATTTTTCAAAGTAAAAACATCTTGTATAAAGGAGAAAAAATGTAAGTTAATGTAAAACACAAGGATCAAAACTGTAGTTTACTCTATTTTTAAAGTAAATTAGAGTTTTGGTCCTTCTGATTACATATTTTTAAATTTAAAAAAATATGCATCTTGATACAAATTTATTTCAAGTTAATTACAGTTTTGGTCCTTGTGATTTAATCTAAATTTAAAACACAGGGATGAAAACTGTAATTTAAATATTTTTCAATATTTATATGCATTATGCATAAGCATGTTGGGAGTACCTGCATGTTGATATACTTAACAATGTCAGTACAAAGAATATTTATATGGATATGCATATGCATGTTGTAAAGATTGATTTTTGTATTTCATATGCATATCCTTTTTTAACATTGCGTCTTTAATGTTCATATAAATATGCATATGCATATTTATATGTATATGTTTTGGTCCTTCTGATTAGATATTTTTCAACTGAATTACAGTTTTGGTCCTTACATTCTTGTGTTCTGGGTTCAGAGTCTTCAGTTTTCTGAGTTTCTTCTTCTTGTGTATCAGAAGTATCATCATCTTCTATTAAGACCGGATCATCTTTATCATTTTTGAACTTCCTCAAGCTTTTTTTCATAATCCTTTCACTTTTTTTTCTCATAACTTTTTGAAAGAAGTAACTTTATATAACCTGTAACAATCGAAATAACAGTTATTAATAAACATGAATCACTTTCGAAAACAATCTAAGACATCTAATTCAACTTCTAATGACCAATTGAAATTCAATGTGTATCCTAACACTAAAACAGAACATGATTAACACCATTAACACAACTAATCCATCAATTAAAGAATCAACTTCGAATTTAGATATATCAAATAGTGATCCATTAGGTAAGAGAACACTAACCTTATGATTTGAAACCATCAACCGAAATTAAGATTTGAAAACACAATTATAAGCTAAAATATCATTTGATTTGATTTTTTAAAACTTCAATTCTTTACTCATAGAATTTTGATTTACGAGCTCCAAGAGAACACTGTAAACTAGAATTCAAGCAAAATCACGTGATAATGTTATTAGACTCATGAATTAAACATAGAATCCTAACAAAACTTTCATATAAAGAGCAAATTACCATGGAATTGTGGATTTGTGGAGAATGCTAAACCTAGAAGACAAAATTGAAGAAAATGAGTGGAGAGTGCTACCTCCCCAGGTTTTATTTGATGATTTAAGCATAAAACGTACAATATGACTCTAAGTAAGCTTAAATTTCAATCACTTCCAAAAATCGTAGAAATATACCTCGATTTGAACGATCTTGTGCGAACCGTCTTGATTTCGAACAAGGATTTGAACGATCTGTTCGAGAAAAGGTTAGGGTTTCTTTGAAACTTAGGGTTTCTTTGAAAATTTTGAGAGAATCGTAGATTTTACGGGAGAAAATTTTGAGAGAATCGAATCAAATCTTTGGATTTGAATTGAAATTTCAGACTGTTCTTTTCGCAGCTTTTCTTTAGCGTCCGGATATGTGTTATTTTGAAATGACGCTTTTAACCTTCCGCCTTACTTCCGGGTTTGGACGCGTTTTTAGTGGGCTGGGGCTTTTTTTTAATGGGTTCTCAGGTTCTTAGTATTTTAGGGGTTCCTTCATGATCCAAACCCTATATATATATATATATATATTTGACGTCATACGTTTGCCGTAAAAACCAACAAACCAAATTCCAAAATTTTAAGATCTCTAATTAACTTATTTACTTACAAAAATACTTATAAATCCCTAATAACTAATAAGTCAGCGGCTCCCCCCTCTAAATTATTGTTTTCCTATAATCGTCAATTATAATCCAACGACTTCAATTGATGAGTGACGACTCATGAATACGACTTCACGTACAATCGTTTAATCACAAGCTTCAACTGTGATTTCGATTTCTGATTTCCGCTAAACCGACGACGGAAAAAATACCCAATTACCCGTTGGTTATGAGGGCGGTTATGGAGATGTCTACATAAAATTTCAAAAACTTGTAACAGGGAAAAAAATACCCGACTACCCGTTGGGGATCCCCGTTCCCCATTGGGGATGGAGATGGGGACGAATTTTTAATACCCGAGGGTTATGGGGCGGTTATGGGGATGGGGTCGGGGATACGGTTATGGGGATGGGGAATGCAATCCCCGGTATACCCGTCCCCGTTGCCATCTCTAGTCAAGGGCCGAGATTAGTTCTCACGGTTCTTAACTTTTTAATGGTTCTCATTTGAACCCTTCCCTATATATATATATATATATATATATATATATATATATATATATATATATATATATATATATATATATATATATATATATATATATATATATATATATATATATATATATATATATATATATATATATATATATATATATATATATATATATATATATATATATATATATATATATATATATATGTGTGTGTGTGTGTTCAAATGAGAACCGTTAAAAGATTGAGAACTAAAAGAACCAATTCAAGCCACACAATATATATATTAGTGGTAGGCGGTCAAGTTAGGCGAATTTGGTCAAAGCGGTCAAAATCGGGTTTAGGCGGGTCTATGCGGCAAAATTTTCAATTTTTCAAATTTCAAAATTTCAAAATTCTCAAAATTTAAAAATTTTCAAAAATTATCAAATTCTCAAAAAAATCAAATTTTTAAATTTTTAAAATTTAAATATAGAAGTGTTATTAATTATGATAATCGGTGGCTAGGTTACAATTATCGATGATTAAAATGATCAAAAATATCATAAATGAGTCTAAACATTCTGATGTTTGATGACTTACATATTTAAACACTTTGATTTGTCAAATTTTTATACTTATTTATTCATTTTGTAGGGATATAGGTAATATCTAAATTTTAAAAAATAAATTTTGCTACAATATATACTCCCCGCCTAGGCGTCGACTAGTCCTCGCCTAGACCGACTAGTCGTAGCCCCAGTCGACCGCCCGCCTACCGCCTAGCTGTAACACCCCTTTCTCAAACCATAATTTAATATAGTTTATTTTACAAAACGTGACTAATAAAAAGTCACAAATTTTTTTTTTTACAAACTTTATTCTGAAAGGGTATTACAGACTCAATACAGAAACCATAATTTAAACTTATCTGTAATTTACTCTGTCCCGGCTTCAAGTCACAATAAGTAACCTAGCTCCTGCTCCTCTCACCTACGTACATAGCATTTAAAACATGTACTACGTGAGACATAAAGTCTCGTGAGTAATATGGGTTTTAGACCCAAAACTTTTCTGCTAAAAACTTGAATTATAAACAAGTATACTACTAAAACTTATTTTCGTAATAAATTTCAAATTTCCTTTCTTTCGTATCTTCAAAAAATTACTTTCTCTTATTAAAACTGTATTCTTTCTCAAAACTGATTTCTTTCTTTAATAACTGCTTTCTTTTATCAAAACTGTATTCTTTCTCAAAACTGATTTCTTTCTTTAATAACTGCTTTCTTTTATCAAAACTGTATTCTTTCTCAAAACTGATTTCTTTTCTCATTTACTTGTGACCAACTGAAACTTATGAATTAATTTATTTTAATTCATTCTACTAGCACCCCTCGCGGGACAGAACAGATCCGTCCGCTAGGTTATGCTCATTCTGTCTCCCCTTTGTGACTTGGAACGGATTCAAGCACATGGGTATACTAAGCTAGACCACTACTTCGCGACGGGAGGTACCATCCCAGTAGTGTCTTCTGATCCCCCGATTATGTGGGTGATCCTAGTCCGGACAACTAACTCTTTCTTCTTTCTTTCTTTAATTCTTATCTCATTACATATTAAATTGGTCAAAATGGGACACAATTTATAAATAACTCAACTCATAAACTTTTAGACTCATAATCAAAAATATCTTTAAAACTAATCTCAACATCTTTAGCTCATGTACGGAGCTTCTTTCAAAACTTTATAAACTATACTTCTTTAAATACTGAACTTCTTTAAAATCTCTTTTAAACAATTAGCTCTAGGAGCTACTTTCAAAACTATTTCCAAACCTTAGAAATTGCAAATATTTGGAAATCTCATTTTCTGAAAATATCATTTTGCTATGTACTAGAAAACATCCTCATAAAACTCACCTTGGTTTAGCTATAACCACTACGCTTCTTATGCGCCGTCTCCCTTTCCGTGCTCTCTAGTATTTGAAGCACCTCCTATACATATATCACATATATATATTTAATAAATATATGTTACAACTGACTCTACAGTTCTAAGGTCTCATACGACTCAACCTTTGGTCATACTAAATATATAACCATTAATGAACTCATTTTATAATTTTCTCCGGAATACGCGTATTTTGCTACAGTACCCCCGAGGGGTCGTATTTCAGTTCCGACACTTTACCATGAAATCTTAGGCCATATTAGACTTGTGTTTCAAATTTAGAGTTCATTGGACAAGTCTAACTCAAATTCCAAAAATCAAGTTTTAACATAAACTTGAAGTTTAGCCACTGCCGCTAGAGTGACTTTTCCGCAAGGTCGGATTACGGATTTGACAATTCCCGATATGTTTTTATACCATTTTAAGGCTATGGAAAAAATTTCAGATCAAACGGATATGCCTAGCTATGGTTTCTAACTTTTATGGTTTCTATCATTTTGGTCCCTGTCTGATGGGCGCACTGCGCCAGGGTTGGGCGCACTGCGCCTGGGCACACCCCGCCCTGATCCTGGGCGCACTGCGCCTAGCGCCTGGGCAGACTCCTGATCAGTCGCGATTTGGCACTGTAGCATGCAATTTTGACATTTTAAGTCCTTAATCTAGTTCTTAATCATATGGGGTTTGTTCCCTGACTAAAAACCTCCATTAAAACAAGGTTTTAACCCATTAAAATCACTTCAATAAATCAAATGTAGGAATTAAAGTTCTTGACCAAAATTGCAAATTCTCAAGAATAGCAATCTACTTCCATGTTTTTGGGTTAAGTTCTTAACTAATGACTTATTGGAAGCATTAGCCACTTAAACCACATGATTCATGACTGAAATTTCAGTTTCAATTCCACTCAAGAATCAATTCAAGAATACACCCAAAACTTAGGTTAGAACAAAGGAAATCTTACCTTTCAATGCTTGGAATCACTAATTCCAAGGTTGGTTCTTGATTCCTTTGTTGAATTTTCCAAACTTCTTCTTCCCGTGTTCCTCTCTAGCTCTCTCTCGTGCTCTTCTGGAAATGTCTACTGCGTTCTCATATGATAGGGGATAATTATCATATAATATATATATTTAATTTTTATAAAAACTTTGCATTTTGGTCCCTAGCCTTCCAATTCTTCTACAAAAATGGTTCAAGAGTCATAACTTTACCATTTATGCTTCATTAACTTCTAACTTAACATTTTCTTGACATTTTGGTCATTTCCATGTCAAATGACCATTTTGCCCCTTTTCGGCCATATTCCACTATTCATGCGGTAAAACTCCAGATTTCATATAAACTCTTATTTCTTATATTATTATTTTACATAATACATGTTATTTTACACAATAGTCTTATAACGTGTCAAAAGACCGTTTTACCCTTTTACAACTTTTTCGCAGGTTCTTACAGTCACCCCTCCTTAAGCGGATTCCGTCCTCAGAATCTTTTCGTAATCTGTGAAATTCGGATATCTTCTCTTCATTTCTTCTAGCGTCTCCAAAGTTAGGTTTGACCCTAAGGGATGCTTCTACTTAATTAGTACAAGGTCAACTTCCTTGTTCCTCAGCTTCTTAGTCTGCATTTCCAGAATCGCTTCAGGTTCTTCAATCATTCTACTAGGAGTCTCTACCCTCAAGTCTGTATGAGGTATCACTAACTTTTCTTTTTCAAAGTACTTCTTCAGATAGCATACATGAGAGGTATCATGTATCCCTCTTAGTTCTGGTGGTAATTCTGGCTTGATTGCTTGCAATCCAACTCTCTTCAGGATTCTAAATGGTCCAATGTACCTTGGACTCAGCTTTCCTCTTTTACCAAATCTGACTACACCCTTCCACGGCGACACTTTTATCATTGCTAAATCTCCTTCTTGCAAATCATACGGTCTTTTCTTTAGATTTGAGTAACTCTTCTGTCGGTCTTATGCCGCTTTCATGTTGGCCTGAATCACTCCAATCTTCTCATTGATCACTCTAGCAATTCCTGGTCCTGTCAACTTAGTCTCACCCGCCTCCAACAGCATAAAGGAGTTCTACACTTTCTACCATACAATGCCTCAAAGGGTGGCATTTTAATACTAGAGTGGTAGCTATTGTTATATGCAAACTCCACTAAAGGCAGGTGTTCATCCCAACTGCCTCCAAAATCTATCACGCATGATCGTAGCATGTCTTCTACTGTCTGAATCGTTCGTTCACTCTGACCATCCGTTTGTGGATGATATGCTGTACTTAGCTGGATTTTCGTCCCCATTTTCTCTTGTAAAGCTCTCCAATGGAGTAGTTTCTCTTATGGCTAGAAATAGTGCACTCTTGGTCAATCGGTCCACTATGACCCATATACTACACTATCATACCCTCTTCTCGTTCTCGGTAACCCGACAATAAAGTCCATGGTTACATCTTCCCACTTTCCGGCTGGAATGTGCAATGACTGAGCAATCTCCATGCGGGACCTGATGTTCCGCCTTGACTTGTGCACAAACGACACACTTGGAAACGTACTTTCTTCAACTTTAAACTTTAACTTATATGACTCTTCTAAAATCAACTTTCTCAAATCTCCTGCTTTCGGCACCCAAATGCGGGTTCTAGAAGTCTTTAACTCTTGTCTACTTATCTCAAACTGCATGTCTTCCTCGTCTTTCATTTTTCAAGTCTATGTTTTTTTTTCAACCTTTTGTTGGACTGCTTTAACCTGTTCTATAACACTGGACATTAGTTCTATACGTATCAATCTTGCATTGATTCTTTTCTCTGGAACTTTTTTTTTACTCAATGCATCTGCTGCTATACTTGCTTGCCTGAATGGTATACAATTTCGCAAACATAACCATTGATCAACTCTAACTATCTTTTCTGTCTTATGTTCAACTCTATTTGAGTGAACACATACTACAAACTTTTGTGATCAATGAATAGCTTGCGCTTTGTTCCATACAGGTAATGCCTCCAAATTTTTAAGGTAAATACTATCGCTATTAGCTCTATATCATAGATACTATACTTTGTTTCTAGGGCTTTCAACTATCTGCGAACATATGTTATACTCTTACTCCTCTGCATCTACACACAGCTAAACCCTCTATGGGAGGCATTGCTGTATACTTCAGAATCTTCTGTCCCATCTGGTAACGTAAGGACAGACGCACCACACGACTTTTCTTTTAGTGTGATAAAAGCTTTTACTTATTTTTCTTACTTGAGTAAATTTCATATTTTAAATTTACTTTCTCTTTCTTATTCTCGGAGCTCTATCACTTTATACTTTACTATAGAAAATTGACTTTCCAACAGTCAATCTACATTTCTATTTACTTCTTTCTTGTCATTAGACTTAAATTTCATATTATCTTTATATAATTCCTTTAGAAGTTTTACAACTTCTCATATTCATATATATACTAGAAGAATTGACTCTTCAAAAGTCAATCGTTATTCTTGCTTCTTTTGTCTTATCTTTCATCTTTAATTCTCAAGAAATTTTCTATTTTTTTAAGCAAAACCTTTTATATTCAAGGTGTTGTTATAATTACTACTAAACTTTTCTTTGTCCTTGCTACTAGTTTTCATACATTCTCATAAGGCTATTACCTTTATCATCTTGTTACTTGCATGTATTACTTTTATAGATACATGTCTAGTATCATTCTTTACTTATATTATTTTTATCTTTCGACATATTAACGATCTAAACATCTCTTTCACTTTTTTTTTATATTTTTAGAAAATTTCAATCTCTTTTACTCATTATTCTTTCTAATATAATCTTGTTCTTTTCATTTCTCAGCTTTCTTACAGTACTCTTATGAGTACACCTCTTATCTTCTTAGGTACCTCATGTACCATTCATTTTGTTACTTATGTTTTAGTATTTTCTTGTAGTTCTTATTTCTCACACTGATGCCTAGTTTAGCACTCTATCTCTTGCTTACTCTTTACTTGCTATGGCTAATGCCGAAATAACTTTTATTTCTCTTTTTATCCTGACTGCACTATAATCATATTTTTAGTAAAGATTGACATCTCTGACTCAACAATTTCTTGTTTCATCTCATTATGCTTGTTAAGCATACACTTCTTTAATAATCATATAGATTACCATCATTTAAACATTTAGTCTCTTTATCTCACATATTTTACTTATAAACTTTCTAGGTCTGATACCCAAAATTCTTTTATTATACTTTTCACCATTTCTCTCTATGTGTCATAGGGCTATATGCCCAACACATTACATTGTTCTTTCCTTTAAGCTTCTTTTCTTTACTCTCTTTATTTATATATATCTTAAAGCGATATACGCTATACACTTTCTTATGTTCCATAACTACTAGTCATGTACTGACCATTTCTCTATTCTTCGGTTGCTTTTACCCGTTACTTCCTCTTAGAAGTTATCTCTTTATTTTAACTCTTATTTCATATTTGACTCTTTGTCTAATACTTATCTAGATATTTGCTTTTATTCTTTATCTCCTATTGTTTGTGACTTTCAGTCATTTTCTCACATTCTTTCGGTTATACTTTTATCATTCTCAATTCTTCTTATTTCATATTTATATGGTCACTAAATCTGATTGCAAATGACCATTTCTTTAATAACTGTCTTTATATTCTTATCATTGTCATCATTATCTGTCTTATCTTTAACTGTTCACCTAACATTTGATTAGGCATTCAATCTCTATTTCTCAACTCAATCTCTTGCATTATAAGAATGCAACATACTCATAGTCTTTAACGATTTTTTTTCAGGTAACTTGCTTTGTTTATGTTACTCATTATAGTACTCTTCAAACTTGGTTATTTGCTCTAACTATTAGATGTCTTTATTTGTCATATTACTTTCAAGTTTGGAAGTCACAACTTCCCATTTCTTATACTTTCATTTATATCTTTGATTCCTCTTCTAATACTTGGTTAAGTATTTCACTTTCATTTTATATTAACATATTTAATCACAACTTTTATATACATATCTTAATCTCTTGGTTGTCCATGAACAACACATCATACTACTTCTCAATATTTATTCTGTACTCTTTTATACCTCTTTTGGGTTTGTCTACAATTGCAAACCCAGCTCATTTCTTTTTTTTACTCGTTTTATTAAAGGTTTTCATTCTTCTTTCTTATATGAATTTCATTCATATATCTGTATTTTTCAGTCTTTCTTTCTTTGGTCACTGCAGTGACATTACTCTTATTTTTATTCCATAATCATGAGTTATTTCCGTTAAACAACAGAAATTTTTAGTTATACTCTTTCTTTTATAATTGTACTACATACTCCATTTCTTCTATTAACATTTTAAATACAATGATACTCTCTAACCATGTCTCTTTTACTGATTCTTTTCATACTCTACGTTATTTCTCGTATTATACGGTGATTATCACAACCACAAATTTGCACTTTTCTTCGTCATTATATATACTTTATACTGCTTCATATAAGGTATGGGGTTTTCCTCACTACATACTTCATATTTGTTACTTCATCTTTAACACTTTTTCTTTTATACTTTGGTATTTCCCGTCATACTTGATTGTCTTACATAGGTATACCGAACCTATACTCCTCAAACCTTCTATACTTATCTCTTACAGCTTCACATAGTTCCTGTGTGGTTCCACCAGACTCAAATGTATATCCTGTGATTAGAATAGTACGGGCCCATATTATTATAACCACCTATATACATTTGCTTCCAGCTTATCACCAGGACTCACGTTCCACTGTAATGAATTTACTTCTATCTCTACTTACTTTCTACATTATACCCAAGTATGTACTCTACTTAGCTCTCACATAGTTTAAGTCTAGGTTCAAGTACTGACACCTAGTAAAAAGTCACAAAATTTTTTTTAACACCCCTTTCTCAAATCATAATTTAATATAGTTTATTTTACAAAACGTGACTAATAAAAAGTCACAAATTTTTTTTTACAAACTTTATTCTGAAAGGGTATTACAGACTAAATACAGAAACCATAATTTAAACCTATCTGTAATTTACTCTGTCCCGGCTTCAAGTCACAATAAGTAACCTAGCTCCTGCTCTTCTCACCTACGTACATAGCATTTAAAACATGTAGTACGTGAGACATAAAGTCTCGTGAGTAATATGGGTTTTAGACCCAAAACTTTTCTGCTAAAAACTTGAATTATAAACAAGTATACTACTAAAACTTATTTTCGTAATAAATTTCAAATTTCCTTTCTTTCGTATCTTCAAAAAATTACTTTCTCTTATTAAAACTGTATTATTTCTCAAAACTGATTTCTTTCTTTAATAACTACTTTCTTTTATCAAAACTGTATTCTTTCTCAAAACTGATTTCTTTCTTTAATAACTGCTTTCTTTTATCAAAACTGTATTCTTTCTCAAAACTGATTTCTTTTCTCATTTACTTGTGACCAACTGAAACTTATGAATTAATTTATTTTAATTCATTCTACTAGCGCCCCTCGCGGGACAGAACAGATCCGTCCGCTAGGTTATGCTCATTCTGTCTCCCCTTTGTGACTTGGAACGGATTCAAGCACAAGGGTATTGTGACAACCATGTCCCGGGAGGGACTGTAGATCAAAAGTAAGAGCGTTTTGGCATTTAGTGTGGCCAAATAACGATGTTAAGGTCATTATGAGATAAGAAAAATATAACGATCAAAGCCTAGGAGTCAAAACGGAGCAAAAAGCGGAAAAAGTGACACTTTTTAGTGTCGGCGCCTCGCGACGCGACGGCCATGTTGGTCGCGACGCGACGCGTGTCAGCACGTCCGTAAATCGCGTCGTAAATTGAGCAATCAGGCAATCATTCGAGGTGAGTCATCGCGACGCGACGGGAGGGCTTGTCGCGACGCGAAGGATGTGCAGAGGCTATAAATACGAGGCACAAGCCTCATTTTTGAGGCAGAACACACACGAAACACATATACGATATAAGAGAGTGTTCTGGTAAGGAGTATACGTTGAGAGATGATAGCAAGAAGTAATCATCCAGCGGTAGCTAGCGTTGAGGTGCTCGGGAGCTGTCAGAAGTCCGGAACGAGAACCGTGTCAGGACTCCGGGAAAGCACCAAACTCAGGTGAGTAATCGCTACCGTATCTCCCTAGTAGTTTATACGTGTTAAACTATAATAGAAAGAGATTATTGAATAAAATACAGTATAGTACAATTATGATTTATGTGTTAGTAATTACGAGAAAAGTAGATATGTTACGGGCTCATTTGACGAGTCTGGCCCAGGAGAAATAGTGTATCACGGGGTGATGCTAAGTAGAGTAATTAACCAGTAGAGTAGTGTTCGTGCAGCAGTATGACATATGACATAGAAAAAGATATTAAGTAAATACTGCGTGCCAGCTTCAAATGTTGCACCAGTATTGATTTAATAAAATAAAGGGGATATGAATATCCCATAAAACAAGCATAGAAGATCGTATAGACAGTACCAAATAATAAATTTGGTTAAGAATAATAGTATCGACAGATAACCCGGTACGGAACCGGTAAACACTTATAACATAATAGTAACGAGTGAGTAGCCGTATAATAAAAAATAGGCGGCATAATAGAAAAATGCAGAACGGTATACGATACCGTAAGTAAGTAACGTTAGACAGTACGATAATGCTATAAGTTACCAGACAGTAGAAGGAAGTACAGAAAGACAGATAGTATGGTAACATTATAAGTTACCAAGTAATAAAAGAAAGTGCAGACAGTACGGTAACGTCATAAGTTACCAGACAGTAAAAGAAAATAGTAAAATAGTAACATTATATGTTACCAGATAGTAGAAGAAAGTGTAGTAAGAATGTACGAGAGGAGTGAGTTCCGTCGGGAAATACGGTAGTTTCACAGTATGTTGTACGAGTAAGCAAAGTGATCGTATGACGGTCAAGTGTAGTAAAATGAATCTGTGAAACGAGTGTGGCTATTTAGGCCATACTGTGATTCGATTACTCACTAAGCTTTATAGCTTACCCTTTTATTATATGTGGTTTTGCAGGTTTAGGTAACGCTCGGCTTGGATCATGGGACGATCCCTGGTGATATTATCTTGTAAAGTCTCAGGCTTTGGAGGGTCGGGTCGTTACAGGTATACTAAGCTAGACCACTACTTCGCGACGGGAGGTACCATCCCAGTAGTGTCTTCTGATCCCCCGATTATGTGGGTGATCCTAGTCCGGACAACTAACTCTTTCTTCTTTCTTTCTTTAATTCTTATCTCATTACATATTAAATTGGTCAAAATGGGACACAATTTATAAATAACTCAACTCATAAACTTTTAGACTCATAATCAAAAATATCTTTAAAACTAATCTCAACATCTTTAGCTCATGTACGGAGCTTCTTTCAAAACTTTATAAACTATACATCTTTAAATACTGAACTTCTTTAAAATCTCTTTTAAACAATTAGCTCTAGGAGCTACTTTCAAAACTATTTCCAAACCTTAGAAATTGCAAATATTTGGAAATCTCATTTTCTGAAAATATCATTTTGCTATGTACTAGAAAACATCCTCATAAAACTCACCTTGGTTTAGCTATAACCACTACGCTTCTTATACGCCGTCTCCCTTTCCGTGCTCTCTAGTATTTGAAGCACCTCCTATACATATATCACATATATATATTTAATAAATATATGTTACAACTGACTCTACAGTTCTAAGGTCTCATACGACTCAACCTTTGGTCATACTAAATATATAACCATTAATGAACTCATTTTATAATTTTCTCCGGAATATGCGTATTTTGCTACAGTACCCCCGAGGGGTCGTATTTCAGTTCCGACACTTTACCATGAAATCTTAGGCCATATTAGACTTGTGTTTCAAATTTGGAGTTCATTGGACAAGTCTAACTCAAATTCCAAAAATCAAGTTTTAACATAAACTTGAAGTTTAGCCACTGCCGCTAGAGTGACTTTTCCGCAAGGTCGGATTACGGATTTGACAATTCCCGATATGTTTTTATACCATTTTAAGGCTATGGAAAAAATTTCAGATCAAACGGATATGCCTAGCTATGGTTTCTAACTTTTATGGTTTCTATCATTTTGGTCCCTGTCTGATGGGCGCACTGCGCCAGGGTTGGGCGCACTGCGCCTGGGCACACCCCGCCCTGATCCTGGGCGCACTGCGCCTAGCGCCTGGGCAGACTCCTGATCAGTCGCGATTTGGCACTGTAGCATGCAATTTTGACATTTTAAGTCCTTAATCTAGTTCTTAATCATATGGGGTTTGTTCCCTGACTAAAAACCTCCATTAAAACAAGGTTTTAACCCATTAAAATCACTTCAATAAATCAAATGTAGGAATTAAAGTTCTTGACCAAAATTGCAAATTCTCAAGAATAGCAATCTACTTCCATGTTTTTGGGTTAAGTTCTTAACTAATGACTTATTGGAAGCATTAGCCACTTAAACCACATGATTCATGACTGAAATTTCAGTTTCAATTCCACTCAAGAATCAATTCAAGAATACACCCAAAACTTAGGTTAGAACAAAGGAAATCTTACCTTTCAATGCTTGGAATCACTAATTCCAAGGTTGGTTCTTGATTCCTTTGTTGAATTTTCCAAACTTCTTCTTCCCGTGTTCCTCTCTAGCTCTCTCTCGTGCTCTTCTGGAAATGTCTACTGCGTTCTCATATGATAGGGGATAATTATCATATAATATATATATTTAATTTTTATAAAAACTTTGCATTTTGGTCCCTAGCCTTCCAATTCTTCTACAAAAATGGTTCAAGAGTCATAACTTTACCATTTATGCTTCATTAACTTCTAACTTAACATTTTCTTGACATTTTGGTCATTTCCATGTCAAATGACCATTTTGCCCCTTTTCGGCCATATTCCACTATTCATGCGGTAAAACTCCAGATTTCATATAAACTCTTATTTCTTATATTATTATTTTACATAATACATGTTATTTTACACAATAGTCTTATAACATGTCAAAAGACCGTTTTAGCCTTTTACAACTTTTTTGCAGGTTCTTACACTAGCGACTTCTACAACCTTGGTATATATATATATATATATATATATATATATATATATATATATATATATATATATATATATATATATGTGTATGTATATATAAT
>CM042013.1:27021629-27069129 GCA_023525715.1 Cichorium intybus | reverse complement strand
AGTCAAGGGTTTTGGTCCTAGAACAAACCCCAATCGATTAAGGACCGGATTAAGGACTTAATGGACCAAAACTGCTTGCTACAGTGCATAAATCGCGGCTGGACAGGAGACCTGTGCAGGTGCCAGGCGGGGTGCGCCCAGGCGCAGTGTGCCCATGTCTGGGCGGGGTGCGCCCCTCAGGCAGGGACTTCGAAATGCTAACTTTTGTTTGGCATGTCCGTTTGACCTCAAACTTGAACCGTAGACTCGTTATGGTTTGAAAAGTTTGGGAAAATTTTTATATCGAGTTTCCGACCCCTCGGGGGCACTGTAGATCGATTCGAATGCCTCGGTGAATAGTAAAATTCATAAAAAGTTAGTAAACGGAAAGTTATTAACTAGGCATTGTTTGTAATGATATTGTATTGAACTCTAGTGTATTAGAGTCAATGTAGATGAGTATTAACCTATTATCATTTGGTATATAAATGGATAAATAGGTATGGGACAAAATGGTTGTGGTGCACGTAAAGGCAAGAAACAACCGGGAATTTAATGCAGCTAGCATCCAGGTGAGTAATTTCACTGACATCACATATGATATGTGTTGATTGGACTGTTACAGGTTGAAACAGGTTTGGGGGACGAAAATGATGATCTAAAGTTATGGTGAAAAGGCAATACCGGATAAGCCGTGAGTCAATGAAATGACAAGAACGGAGCCGTGAGCCACAAATGATTTCTGGATTTTTATATCCAATGGGTGCGGCCTATATGGCTATGAATTCTGGATTGTATATCCAACCGGTGCGGCCTTCGGGCTATGTCTCCGATGTGGCCTTCGGGCTATGACTCCGGTGCGGCCTTCGGGCTATGTCTCCGATGTGGCCTTCGGGCTATGACTCCGGTGCGGCCTTCGGGCTATGTCTCCGATGTGGCCTTCGGGCGATGACTCCGGTGCGGCTTTCGGGCTATGTCTCCGATGAGGCCTTCGGGCTATGATATTTGGTGCGGCCTTTTTGGCTATGATTTTGTTACAGGTACATGGTGCGGCCTTTTGGCTATGATATTGGGTTATTAAACCCAGCTGGTGCGGCCTGCGGGCTATGAATTATATATTGATAATGTTTTGATACGGCTTATATAGCTATGACACAGGGTGCGGCTTAAATAGCCATGAAATACTGTGCGGTCCATTGTGACTAAGAAACATGGGACAGAAATGGTTAGATATGATTATTGTGCAAATAACTGACGTGACTTGATAATTTCAGGTTATTATGAATCAGCCTGTAAGGCTACAAACTAGGATGTGAAATCCTAAGAAATATATGGTCAGCCAGTACGGCTAGGAGTTTGGATCCGATATCCAAACAAATATATGAATGTATTTTTATACGTGTTATTTGTAGATACGATTACTCACTGAGCTTTGTAGCTCATACCGTTTGTTAAATGTCCCTGCAGGTTAGTATGATCCTGATAAGGGAATAGATAGAGACCGTGACTTTGAAGTGGGACTCATAGATGCTGTCAGTAGCAGCCCGGCTTTAAAGGAGTTATGGTATTTTATACTCTCCTTGATACACTTGTACCCGTTTTTATTAAAATATACCCCTTGTTATGGTTTTATGTATTGAAACCTGTGTTTTAAATGAAAAATTTTTCAGGGGTGTTTTTGTTTAAAAAGCCGGGTGTTACAAGTTCCTTTACCCCGATTTTCGAAAATCAGAGTGTTAGGATTAGGATTAAATAATTTGATTAATTTAATTGGTCAATCCTTATTTGATTTAATTATTTAATTAATTGTTAATTAAAAGATTTATATTAAATCATTTAAATGCTTGAAATCTAAACCTAGTATTTTAAATAGGTTAAAATACATCTTATATATATTATTATTCAAAGTTAATATTTATATGTATAAGAATCAGTGAGTCAAATGCTAGTATGTCTCATTCACGAAGCTGATCTATAAGGGGGTATAAGAAAACCGCCTATAAAATGGCGGTTGAATGGGTGTCCACTCTCACCCACTGCTTCCTTGATTAGTGGAGGGTCGTTAGCAGAACAGATTTGATAGGAAAAACTTAATCTCATTAAAAGTATAATGAAAGTACTAGAACCTTTTTAATAAAATCCCAGATCTAGTTACTTTAGAAAAAATGTGAATGATATGCTAATCCATAAAATTGTATATTACACTTTATGAGTTGTTAGTGGAGCGTGTGTGGCTTACTGACACACTAATAGGGACTTGTAAAGAGTTGTAAGAGGTATTTCATAAATTATCATTGTTGATGGAGCGTGTGTGGTTTACCAGCACATCAATTGAGATGATAAATGACATTGAGGTTACCAAGCACATTTGCATGGTTATTCACATCTTGTTTGTGATCCTCGGCATCCTAGTCACAAATGGAAGAGCATAATCCGATATTAAACATGCCATTGAATAGTTTCAATGAATCTCAAAAGATAATCAAATTAAGTGAAACCGAGGTCGGGGACCTCCGAGACGATACCAACAGCAATATCAACAACAAGGGTAGCGACATTATAACAACGAGTCATATGATGGTAATTTCGTTCCACCTTTGTACTTTTCTCAACCGATCGGGCAGTCGGTTGCATCACACTTCCAACCTCGGAAGTATGATGACGCATCGCCCATTTATTTTCCTAAAAATGATGATAGCCAGGTAGAGATTAGACCACAACTGTTAGGTGTCTTACCTGAATTTAGAGGATATAAGCAAGATAACCCTCACAATCATCTTTATGAGTTTTTCGCTATAGCGAACGCTAACATTCCTAGGAACACTAATAGGAATATTTTTAGATTAAGGCTATTTCCTTTTACTTTAAAAGATAAAGCCAAGTATTGGTTTACATCCTTGCAACCTAATAGCATTACAACATGGGGACACCTTAAGGCGAAATTTCTCCAAGAGTTCTACCCGGCCAGCAAGACTATAGAAATCAGGCGAGCTATCTAAGATTTTCAACAAAAGCCGAGAGAGGCGTTCCATGATGCATGTGAACGATTGAAGGAGCTGATGTGATCCTGTCTGCACCATGATATGCCACGGTGGCAACTGGTTAGATACAACAAACCAAGCTATGATCAACGCTTCATCAAGTAGGACGATTATGATGCATGAACCGGATGATGCATGGAGGTTTTTAGAGCAATTAAGTAATGGTTCTAAGGCAAATTATTCTGCAAGGAAGACAGTTAGCACCGCAGCAGCAGTGGGGACCGACAATGAGTGGAGAAAGGATGAGACACCCCATTTTCACTGTTTGCAAATACTGTATAAATATAGAAATACAAAAATACGGTTTCTCAAAAACCGATAATTTACATGTTTAAAAACAGTGGGTGTTACAAATCCATATCAAAACTACCATAGTAAACAAGAAAGGATTAAACCTTGAGTCCAAGACGGGAGCTAACTCGGGCTCCACTCCAGCTTTACTCCAACCAATTATACTTTAGAATTTTAACCTGGAATACATGGCAAAACATAAAATACGTAAGACAATAATGTCTCGTGAGTTACATGAGTTTTAGACTCAAACCATTAACTTATTTCTTCCAATTTTTTTATAAAATTTATAACATAAATTTCTGTCAAAACTTTATAGTAATAACATACTATAACTTTTTACTTCTCGAAATCATTTCATAACATGCTTTACAAAATAACATCTTTCAAAACTTATAGTAGTAACATACTATAACTCTTTTACTTTCCAAAATCATTTCATAGCATACTTTACAAAAATAACTTCTTTCTTACTTTCTTTGACTGGTTTTATAAGCTTGCTGGATTTTTATACTTAGGGCTTTAATCACTATAAGTGATACCCCAAGTCTCTATTGCTAGAAAGAACGGATCAATCCTCACCATAGAACTGCTGAGGCAATCTACTTCGCGATGGGGCTTTTTCCCCAGTAGACCCCTTACCTAACCCGGGAAGGTTGGAACATAGTTCCCTTACTAACGTTGCTTGCTACAATTACCAATCATACAAAACATTTTCTGCTTGCTTGAACATTACTTACATACATATAACTTGTGGCTAAGTGCCAAATTTATAACTTTCATCACATATGTAAAATATGTTTTTATATCATTCTAAGCTTTATACCAAATCATACTTTTTAACATCTTATGTCTATATGCCATTCATACTTAAAAACATATACAGTTTGTAACCAAAACATACTTCTTAATCATCTTGTGGCTATATGCCATTCATATTTGAAAACATATATAACTTGTAATCAAAATATACTTTCACATAATTGATTCATAGGCCAATATATATATACTTTCACTTAATTTGACTTATAGTTTAAAATATAGTTTCAATTATAGCATTATACTTTCACAAACAAGTTAGAAATAAAACTCTTGCATATAATTTCACATATAAGATTTTATAAGAAATCTTGAAAATACTTACTTGCCATGTACCGCAGAATGGGTAAAAATACTGCATGTACTCACCTAAAGTCGGCAATGTAGAAATCCGTGCGGCAACTCCGCAAATCCAACTAAGCTCAAAACTGCACACCTTATACTCCTATAAGGTAGATTAAGTTATTATATGTCATAATAATTAAGTCGTACCTTAATTATATACTTTTAGAATTAAAACACTTATTATATTTATCTTTCAGCTTTTAACCTCAAAACAGAAAGTCTGTTTGTGACCACTTAAGCTCATCGTAACCTCAACAAATCAAGGATATTTTTAGATATTTACCTAGACCATCTCTTTACCTTTCCAGGGATGTAAGGAACATGTATTAACTATTTTTTCTCTATTTTATATGAATTAACCAAGATTGGGTATCAAAATATGTTAAATCCAGACCAGATTGCAAAGATTGCCACTTTAAACCTGGAAATGATCATCAATAAATTCTGGGAAAAATATTGGACAAACATGACCCTAATTCAAAACTACAGGCCCTGAACTCATGTCATTTTCATTTCTCAAGAATAAACGAAAAATCCCCAAAAGGTGACTGATACAATCAGTCCACCTACTGAACCACTCTTTAAAGATAGAACCATAACACAAACTAGACATAGAGCTAGGTTCTGGTATTTTGTAGGAAGAAACTAGACACATAGCACGAACTTTCACCACTGGTCTTGCCCCCAAAACATTTTTTTACAATTATTTATGAATTTCTAAAAACATAATTCACTGTACAGGACAGTCCTGGACTTGCTGGTGCAAATTGCAACTTCCACCCAACTTTCGTATGGAACCAGACCCTAGGAAAAATCATGAGTAAAATAGACTCAATAATAGAGGTCTGAGAGTTGGAACCAACTCAAAATACGTTTTCAAACTCAAGATATAAAATTCACAATACAGAACAAATCAGAAACGATAGTGCTGATGAGAAAAACACTGGTCTGTGATATTTCCCAATTACCATAAACTTGGGAATGGAATCAGACATCCATCTTTTCCAGATATCAAATTTACTTAAATACAATGATTCTAGGAGGCGGAATTATGTAAAAAGCTTTCTTCAAACTCCTTTTATAAAATAAACAAAACAGCATAGCTAATCTGAACGGAATTAGAGCAGTATGTAAAGATGAGCAATTACCCCATACATCCGTTCTTTAAAACAGATAATGATCTACTGTAGAAAGTTGATCAACTCAATTTGTGAACCGTGTGCACCGATACTAACCTTATTTGACCTCTGGAACTCCAGATATGATTTTCGCAAGAAGAGAGACTCACCAGAGTAATCTGCCAGAAACCCTAGGTCATGTTGCGAAATTCATAACTCCACTTCTAGACATTTAAATCAAAAACCCTTCGATCAGGCCCTTCATTTATGTCTTGGGAACCTTCATTTAAAATTTCGTGGCGATCCAATATCTGAATCTCCGGGAAATCATCAAACACTAAGGTTGTGTCTTCAAAAACGGGAATAAAGAGCGATGGAGAGGGTGAGGGTTTGAGTGATTCACTAGTGTGAGCTCCAAGACTCATCCGACGCACACATATAATTGCACAAACACTGTTCATTCAAACTTTTTAGGAAAAAGTCAAGTTTGGTCCTTCTACTTTGGCACACTAATTTTTAAAAGCCTCAAATAATTATTTCCATCAAAAGGAGTCTACTAAAACGACAATATACCCCCTCCTCAACATATCTTAATTTCTAGGTTATTAATATGAATATTAATTTTATTTTAATTATATTTATTTATATAATTTATGCACTAAAATAATTAATTTGCGGAAAACAAAAACGTATCGGAAAACGGGGTGTTACAAAGGAGGTCAAAAAGGAGATAGGAGAGTTGAATAGGAAGTTTGATAGGTTGATGACAACTCTCCAAAATGGACCGCGGAATCTTCAGCGGGGTAATCAACAAGGGCAGAGGACCAAGGAGGTCATTCAAGTTTTTGGTCAAGGACAATATAACAACAATAATGGACGACCATACCGACCTTACAACCAAGGGAACCAGAACTATAACAACAACCAACCGTACAATAACCGCCAAAACAACTATCAAGCACCATCCTCTAACCAGCAGAGACGGTTCCATGCTACCAACAACAATGGTCCAAGTACTAGTAATAACAACAACAGGGGAGCAACTAGCAATACTCTGGAAACTCCGCAAGAAATGATGGTAAAGATGTACGAGATCGCAAATGCCAATCAACAACAGACACAGGGCAATGCTAAGGCCATTGCCAACATGGAGAGACAGATTGCGCAGATGGTTGAAGACCAACGCAAGAGAGATAATGGAAAGCTGCCAAGTAGCACAGAGGTGAATCCGAACCATACTCAGAGAGCTGGTAAGGAACACGTCAATGCGGTAGAGACCGAATGGAGGAACGTTACAACAGAAGACTTGGTATCTTTTGGTATTATTATGTACGCTATTTTTTAACCTTCAGTATCCAGACTCGTATTTTACCAAAAATTAGACTCGAAAATCCCTTCTTCTCTACTCGAAATTAACCATTTTCAGCCTTTTTAATCACTTTGAAGCATCAAATTTAATATTTGATGATATTAGAAGATCAACTTGAGAGAAGGAAAGGGAGAGATTGTGTGAAAAAGACAGAAAAGATTTCCAACTTAGTGATCTCCATCAATGTGGTATTTCTTATTGACTAGGAATGGTGATTCATAGTATTATCTAAAGTATTTGAGAATGAAGGATTACATACAATGGAAAAACCAATGAAGTATAGGATGATTTCACCTGATAAAAACCAAACTTAATCCTTAGTCAAGTTACTAGTAGGAAAGAAACCGCCTGGATACAGGTGGGTGTTCAAAGTAAAACATAAGCATAATGGAATACGGTGAAGGCCAATATTGGTGGTTAAAAAAAGGTTCCAATACCCTATAAGGGTTGGTTGTAATGAGATTTTCTCTCTAGTTGTGAAGATGACGATATTCACATTGGTTTTGGGTAATGTGGTTGTTAAAGACTTACATATGGAGCAGCTAGATGTTAATACGATCTTCATGTATGAAAACCTTTCCAAAGACATGTAAATGGCATAACCAGAGGGTTCATGTGTTACCTAATTTTTGCATATGGGTCCTTTTATTGTTTAACAGGGTTTGTGCTATCTATTTACCTTATGCTCCATTAGCCATCATCCCTTAGAGAGACCAAGGGACCCATTTAAGTTGCAAGATATAAGGTATGAGACCTAATGAATTAAGTTGGGAATTAGGTACTCATACCATGCATTGCACCTTAATTTACACTCTGATTTATTTGAGCTAAGATGTTTTCTTTTATGCAAATTTCATTTAAATGCAATGCATATTCTAAAAAAAATGTTTTAAAAGAGTTATTAAATTTGAGAAAGGGTTTATTCTAAATTTATAGATTGTGCTCTTTTATATATGCAAAATATAATGTTTCTAAACCCGGTATGACTCAATAGGCTTACCAAGCCTAACATACCTCTATAACATTTGATATGGTGAACTATAAACAAAGTAAAGATGACTGAGACTCTCATTAGAGATAATAAGTTGAGCATTCTAGATTTAAGATGACCACTTATTGGGCTTGTAATAGTTAGACATTATTGCTATTGTTATGCCTATTACCATTAGACATATTTTCCTCTTATACTTTTTAACAACATTCTTTGTTTTAAAAAAAGTGTGTATTTTGGACTTTTGCTTTTCTATAAGGTATTTATCTTTTCAAAAATGTTTTTGAATAACTATTTCATCTAGAATATACAAGTGGTGTTTCAGTAAGCAATCAAACTATCAAACAGGTCTACTAAACCCATTGCTGGTCTAATTTTTCAGAGTGCGTGATTGGAGCGATAAAACACGCCCTGGAGGTATTTGAATTTTTGACCAAACTGGTCTGATCGAATTATTTAAGATGGGCCAGATTTTTCAGCTTTTGGAAGAGCCATGTTTTAAGTTGAAGTATATTGTTTTTATTATCTTTAAAGTTCTTACTGTTATTAGTTTACGTGTTGAGTATTGAGTTTAAACGCTTATAAAGGTTGTTTGTGAAGAATATTGATTGTTCTTCATGAGTTCTTGAGTGATTCAATTTCATTTTCGGCTCTTTTATTTCTTATTACTTCTCTATCAAGTATGCATAAATACAAGTTAATTAGTATAAGAATATTTATTTGTACTCATAATACTCATATAAAAAAAAATCTTATTTTCGTATTGTTCACTATAATTTTTTTGGAGTAGCTATGGAAAATTCTGTAGCTAAATCCGAATAGGTATGAAATTTGTTGCGGAAATTGAATCTGGGATTCCGTAGCTAAATCATTACGTTACAGAATCATAGTTCCGTAGAAAATTTGCTACGAAAATTTCAACAATATATATTCTGCAACAAGTTAACTACGATGTTGTTTGTAGCAAAAGTGGAGATGAAACAAATTTGCTAGCGAATTCATTACAAAACAACTAATTTTGTATAAATGTTTCACTATAAATTTCGTCACGAATTTTCTTTATAAACTACAAAATAGATTCGATACAAATTTTTCATTAAAAATTCCATAACAAATTACCACAAAACAACTAAGCATAGCAATTGCCGCAAAAAACACAACTATAGGGCTATGTTTGGTTGGCCTTAATCAATGTAGGAATGGAAAGGCCCATTAAGAGGGAATGAAAAATGGGTTGTTTGGTTGACTTGGTAAAGGAATGGCCCATTCACAAAAGGAATCTCATTCCTTATGAACACGAGATTTTCATTCCAAAGACTCCCCCTGCTTTTTTTTTTATTCCATTCAAGGTGCAATTGGCAAATTCCCATTTTACTCTTCTTATGATCACGTTAGCAGATTTATCTGTTACCTTATCACCAATTTAGCTTCAAATCAGCAACAATTTCCAGTTTATTAGGGTGAATCGATTATTTAAACGATTAGATACCAAGCTATCACAAATCTTTACACATTACTACGAGTATAAGCAAGGCGGCTCAAGCAATTTTACAATCTTTCCGATTACAGCAGCGATCAAGAAGTTCAAAGGTTAGATACCAACTTCGTAGTTCGTTTCCAGTGTTTGTAGTTTTATATTGAATTGATTTTCATAAAAGAATATAGAATCTACGAATGGGTTACTGTCACCTTGAACGACAAATAAAAAGCCACGTGTTTACTGTCAATCCTCACAAATAAATTGTATATGAACCGAAATTACAGACAAAGAAACACTAGTCTTGATACTTTACCAAACCGTAGAGATTGCTAAAATGAAATTATCTCTCACAGAAGTAAACTGGCTAGTGTATTAAGATGCTCACCGAAATTACAGACGCCAACACCATTGCAGCAACCCACCGGCGCCACCACCATTGCAGCAGCCCACCGGCGCCACCACCGTCGCATCAACACTTCACCGGCGCCACCGTCGTCGCAGCAGCCACCGGCGATTCCTCGTCAATTGCAACTGAAATGGTCGGATCTTGTTTCCCTCTCCACATCTCGATTAGAATTTGTTACTTTGACCTCCGATTTCAGATCTTAGTTTGAAGCTTGCCACCCTTTGTTTCCTTTTAGAACTCCGAATTTCGAATTTCAGATCTTTCGATTGTCTAGAAATCGATTTTGAGAGGGATAAGAGGATGTCTGGAAATCGATTTTCAGAGGGATAATGGGGAAGCGGGTACGGTAGGGTAACGAGTAATGTGGATGTGTGGCTTAAGTTTAATATAGTTTAATTAGTTTCTTTTATAACCCACGAAATATGAGCTTGGATTGGATGTTTGCCTATTTTAACAAATATAATTTAATCAATGAAAGTAAATTTTCGTTCAATTTTAGTAGGATACTTATTACGTCATATGTGATTTGAGAACAAAATGAAAATGAAAATATCTATAAAAATAAAAACAAAATGAAAATATCTATAAAAATAATTTCATATTATAAAAACAATATGAAAATATCTATAAAAATAATTTCATATTATTAACTTAACAAGACCATTCTTTTTCCGATAACATTTCGTTAGGAACTTACACTAATGCAGCAAAATGGAGAGGCAAGAAATTTCCTCATTATTGGGACCTTTGTCTTGTATTTGGAAAGGATCGTGCAAATGGGAAAGTTGCTCAAACTGCAGCGGATATTATATCTGATATAAATAACGAACAAGAAGAAACTGGAGATGGGTTAGATGATATAGATGTTGATGCTCCACAAAATAGTCCTTTACATGCTCCTTCCAGAGAAGAATCAACAACACAACGAAAGAGAAAAAGAAGAAATAGTTGGGATCCTCTGATGAACAGCTTGAAAGATTCGGCAGATATAATTGCATCAAAGATTGATAATGCAACAAATACCTTCAATGCAGTTTTTGGAATCGAGAGAGATAGAGAAGACCTACGTAAAAAACTTAACGTTGAGATGAAAAAAGTTGTTGGTTTAACTGTTCGTGATTGTAACAAGGCTGTTCGTATGCTTTCAAAGAACGAAGAGTTGATGGTAATATTTTTTACATTGGAGGATGAAGACAAATATGAATGGGTAACAGACTTGCTTAGCGATGATGCTTGATGGTATTAATATCGATTTTTTTTTTATTTTATGACCTTTTTTTAAGTTATGATCACTATGGTGAAATTGTTTTTTTTAATGTTTGGTAGAAATTGATCTGTTTTTATTAGACAAGTTTTTTATAGTTTTTTATGAATAAAAATTTATCAATTTATTCTCTTTATTACATTTGAAGTTATAATTGTTGATTAGATGATATGGAAAATAATTCATTTTGTGAAAAATAATTAATTTTGTGACTTTTTTTTTGTAGGGGTATTTTTGTCATTATTACGTATTTTCATTCCATTCCTTTCTGTTTCTGTACATACCAAACAAGATTGTTGAATGACTCATTCCATTCTACCAGTGTAACCAAACGTGACAATGGAATGGTAATGAATCATTCCATTACCTTGTCCATTCCATTACTTGTTTCATTCCATTCATTCGTTATTCCATTACGACCAACCAAACACAGCCTAGGTTTCTATTATGTAGCAATTCTCAAAATTTTAATGTCTTGGTTTATTAGGTTGGTTTTAAAATATATTATATGTTATTAATAAGAAATATAATGCATACCTTGGTTAAGGAAAATGTGGCTTCTACCTGTTATTGACCCCCACGACTAGAACGAATACGACTTTGAGAACATTTGATGATTTACGTAAATGTGTTTTCATCTTTACGTTATGGAGCACTTATACTACAAAATCATTGATTCGTTTATCATCTATATATCACTAGACTAACGATTTATAAATATGACAAAACTTAACAATTTGACGAACCACTTGCTTCTTTTATCATTTATCATCTACTTGATTCTTGGTTGATTATTCATCACTTTCATGCTTATATATCACTTAGTAAGGATTATATAATTCATGTGAAAGTGATTTGTGTATTATGTTCAATATTTATAGTACATGAATATAAGAATATACACTATGGGATAACAATGAAGTAGCCTAAAATAAAGGAGATATGACAGTTATCAAGATATTATAGAGACTTATCCCTAATACCCCCTCAAGAGAAGAGGTGGTGGGCCAACACATAGCTCGACATAGAACTGTTCGAAGAGCAGGCACAGAAGACTCTTTGTAAAAATGTCAACTAGTTGTAATGAGATTGGAACAAATCGTATATACAAGTGACAAGAAGAAACCAATTCACAAACAAAATGGTAGCAATTAGCAAATGTCAATATTATTCTTCCTTTTGTGAGAAATAGGGTTCCGACTAAGAAAGAGGGCACTTCGTTTGTCGTAAAGAAGTTTAGGGAGATCTGGTGGCAAAGTGTGAATTTTGCAAAGCAGACGAGTGATCCATACAATTTCAGCAACAATGTTTGCAATGGCATGATATTCTAGCCCGTAACTAGACTGTGATATGGTAGGTTGCTTTTTAGCACTCCATAAGATGAGGTTTCTACCAAGAAAGATGGAAAAGCCATAGGTACAACTATGAGTTTCGATACATGGTGCCTAATCTGCATCCAAATATCCAACCAAAATGGACGAGCATGGATTGTTAAAAGGAAAGTTGTGGGATATGGTACCCTTGCCATAGCGCAAGACACACTTGACTTCATGTCAATGATCTGTTGTAGGTGCATGAAGAACTTAACTGACCTAGTTGATTGATATGACTAGTTTAGACGAGTGATGGTCAGATATTGAAAAGCACCCATAAAGGAACGATATATATTGGGGTCTGAGAAGGGAGAATTATAGCTGACAAGAGGTTCGATCACATATAAAGGAGTTGTTGCAGCCTTTGAGTCTAGAAACCCTACACGAGAAAGTATGTCATGAGAATACTTAGCTTGGGTAACGAAAAGATTGTCATCCATATAAGACACTTTAAGACCTAAAAAGTGGTTCTGTTGACTAATATTTCTTATAACAAATTCAACATGGAGTCTGGAAATGAATTTGAGAATGAGATAAGACTAATTTTCCGTGAGAATTATGTCGTCGACATAAATGAATACATATAAGACCAGAGAATCATTTTTGAAAACAAAAAAAAGTGTCAGGTAGACTGTAAATAAGCCTAAGACTGAGAAAGAAAGTGCTTAGTCGTTGGAAACACACTTTAGGCTCTTGCTTGAGCCTGTACAATGCCTTTTTCAAATGTAAATGAGATTGGAAAACTTTTAGTCAGCAAAATCTGGTGGTTGTTCCTTAAATATCATATTATTGAGTTGTCCATTTAGAAAAGCATTGCAGACGTCTAGTTGGTGTAGTAGCCATTTGGGCATCACAACAAGGGGCAGGACAATACGAATAGTAGAGGCCTTGACCATGAGACTAAATGTGTAAGAATAATCCAGTCTATGAATTTGAGTGAACCTTGGGGGAAACCAAACAAGCTCTGAGATGTTGAACGGTAACATTGGAGTTATCCTTGGTATGGTAAACCCATTTGGAGCCAACAATATTTGAGGCACTTGAGAGAGTAACCAAGTCTGAAGGATTATTGGAATAAAGTGCAGGCATTTCTTCTTTCATTGCTGACAACCATCAAGGATTTTTGGATACTGATTTAAAACTGCGAGGTTCCTCAGCGGTAAAAAGACCTTGAAAGAGAGGAGTGTGATCAAGATAAGCACGATCCACCAGATGTATTGGTTTAAAGATGTCAGTACATGCCCCAGTAACTATTGGATGAACAGAGACTGAAGATGGAACTAATGGAGCTATGATGGAAGGCGGGGCTATTGTTGAAGGCGTGGCAGCAGCCGACAATGGTACAATAGTCGAAGATGCAGTATGTAGAGTTGCAGGGGAAGTTGGTGGGGTCATGTAACTTGTTGAACAACGGGTGACACCACTAAGTTTAGCGGAATATTTGAGGCACTAGAGGTAGCTGGCCAGTAAGCATTTGGTGGTGCTCGAGCATAAAGAGCACGAATCTACGTGTTGCCAGTTGGAGAGGATCTTGACCAGCGGTTCTAGCGATAAAATAAGTGATAAGGGTTCCTCAAAGTTAGTGAAAACCATATTCGAATGATCAACAGGAAGTAGTATACCATTGAATGACAAATTGAATTCAACAAATATCGCATGGCGAGTGGTGTAGATGTGATTGGTTGTAAGGTCAAGACAATGATAACCCTTTTATTGCAACCTATATTCAATGAAAATGCAAGAGATACTTTGAGGGATAATTTATGTGACGGGTAACTGTGTAAGTAAAGGAAAACGCAACAATAGAAGGTTTTGAAAATTGCGTAATTTGGCCGTGCATCGAAAAGTAATTCAAACAGAGTCTTGTGGCCGAGTACCTAGAGCTATCGATTGATGATATATGTGTTGGAATAATGTCCAAGGTCATCAACTCATGGTAATATTTCTAATAATTGCATAGTCCTTCTGGGTTGCCCTCATGACCCAGAAAAACATACATAGTCAAAATAAAGGAAAGGAGAAATCAGTTTATTAATTTAATCAGAAATAAATTAATCAGAAACTAAATCAAAAATTAGTTTATTAATTTATCAAGGACATGATAAATTAATTAGAAATTAATTGGAAATTAATTAACAAGTTAATTTGGAATTAATTTGGAGAAATTAAATTGTAGGGGATTGGATTGTAATTAATTAAAGAGTTAATTAATAGTTACAAGTCCAGGGGTTGCGGCCGCCAAAAGGCTCCTCAAGTTTGGAACCCTAGGATCCCTCTAGTATAAATAGAGGCCTTGGGGTTCAACCCTAATCATCCCATCCTTCTAAAGGAGCCGCCAATTATCCCTTCTCCTCCCATTTTCTGCGATTTCCTCATCCTTCTCTAGGGTTTGGGGATTTTGCCTCCTTCCCCAGTGGAAGTTCTGATATGTCTGATTTTCTGGTGTTCCTGGGTATGAGTCATTAGAGGGATTCACACTTAGATCACGTTCATCCTTTGCAAGATGTTGTTCATCAGATTCAAGAAAGGTGATAATCCTGAGGTACATTATGTTTATGTTTTGTTGCTATAATTGTTCTGGACTGCATGATCCTGAACTCTGTTCATGGAGAATTTTGTGATTCGATCTTGTTAGTCTTCCGCTGCATATGATTATGTCTTTATGTGCTCGAATCCCAACAATAGGTGGCTTTGCTGATGGCATCAACCCAAAGAGAGGCCATTACATTGGCATTAAAAAGCATAGTGAGGCTGGATTCGAAAATATCTTAGGGTTTCTGTTCATCTCGAATGTTTTTATGGTGTATGTAGACTAGAGAGTAGATGGCGTGAGATATTTTCCAATAAGAGGGTGCAAACATAGGTATTGATTAACACGGTTCCACCATCATTTTGGAAGGTTTTTAACTTGCAAGAGAACTGCATTTCGACAAATGTTTATAAACATGGTAAGTACATTAAAGAAATACGACTTTAACATTAACGGATATAGCCATGTAAATCGTGAATGGTCATCAACGAAAATGCAATAATATAAGTCGCCACCCATAGATGAAATTGGTGTCGGCCCCCACAAATCACAATGAACTAAGCCAAGCACATGTATGAGCATTTAAATTAAGTTCAAAAGGTAAGTAGTTGCTTTTAGAAAGCTGAGAGGAAGAACAATATAAGGCCGTGAAGACATTACAGCTACTACAAATGTATGACGACCTTGCTTGAGTATGTATAACCTGTTTTCACATGTGCCCCTTGCTAGTATTTCCTTTATTACTCAGATCTGAATGGAAAAAAGGATTAGAAAACAATACATCTACTAGAGAATCCTTTGTCAAATTTACTAATCGTGAGAAGATTCTTGGTGAGGTAAGGAACCACAAGTACATCCAACAATTTAAGATATTTGGAGACTAATGAGTTACCAATATGAGAGATACAAGAAACATTAACAGTGCAAAAAGCGATTGTTTCCTAAGGAAGAATAAGAGATGTCAAGATGAGTTGAAGCGCCAGAGTCAATGTACCAATTACGTGACTCACAAGTGACATGGCATTAAGCCTGAAAAGATTGCGCCAAGTTTGCATTGTGATTTGTTCCCTACCTAGCAAAGTTACCTAAGTCTATACAAGAATTTGAATAGTGGCGGTTAATCCAACAAAACTGGCAATGAGGTGGTCAACAACCATGACCAAGAACACCAAAAAAGGAGCCACGACCGTAGTTGCAACCAGTAGCAGTACCACCACGAGAGGAGGCTACAAAGGAAGATTGGCAATGGCTGGTAAAGGCAACAATGGGTGGAGAAGGACTATAGATGACTGGAAGAAATAGCTCATAACCCTCGACTTGAAAGATGAGTTCATAGAGTGATGGACGTGGTTTAATTGCTCGATAGGTAGTAGAAAATTACTTGAAAGAAAGGCGGATACCATAAAGGAACCAATGATTTTTTCAAGCTTGGTAACTAGATAACCGATGGTGGAAAGTTGGTCGCATATGCCTTTTAACTTGCAAAAAAATTACAAATGATAGATGATCCATTTTGGAGTTGGCAAAGGGCGTCTTTGAGGGTTTACATGCATTCTTGAGATTCATGGCGGTAGGCGAGTTCAATAGATTGCCACACATCATGAGATGTTTGAGGCCTAGGGTTTCGGCCATGGATTCTTTAGTTAAAAGAGGAATAAAGAATGAGGAACGCTCATTGATCCGTGTCTATCAATTTGATGTAGTCAGAGTTTGGAGAAGAAAGGTTGGTGACGTCTTTGGTTAGCGATGACGGTGGGATCAAACCATCCATATAGCCAGACAAATTTCAATAAGCAATAATGGGATGGATTTCATTTCTCCAAAGAAGATAATTGGTGGAAGATGACTTGATGGTGATCATATGCAATATAGTGACAAAAAGAAGAGAGCCTTCAGTGGTAGAGGAAGAACCATCGGCAACTACGGGAAGGGAGAAAAGGAGTTTTAACCTAAGTTGATACCATATAAGTATTATAGAATTCACCTCAAAGTGATTTTTGTATTACATTCAATATTTATAATACATTAATACAAGGATATACACTAAGGGATAACAACGAACTAGCCTAAAACAAAGGAGATACATCAGTTATCAAGATCTAATCAAGATTTATCCATAATACTTAGCAAGGATATGGACTAGATTTAGAGAGCTCCTTCCTTTCTACATTTTGGTACTCATAGAGCCATGTGCATATCAAGTAATATCCAAAGTTGATCAAAGCAATAAGAGTAAGCACCCAATACACATTATTCATCCTTCCATCATTGATACCATTTGGCAGCCATCTCGTTGTTTTCTGAAGGAAATCAATAATAGCAGTCCCTAAATAGAATGCTATACCAATATACATTGACACCATTGCAGCCGCCGTGCTCTTAAGTGACTTTGGAAACTCTTGGTAATACAACGACACATTACCAGGTAAATGAAACGCTTCACCAACACCAACTGTCACTAGCTGCGGAACCATCCAAAACACTGACAATGGCACGATTGAATTCCCATTAAGATTATATGATCGAGCAGTTTCAAGCCGTTTTGACTCAACCAATGCTGAAATGGCCATGCTTAAAACATTGAGAGCATGACCTACACCTATTAGTTGCAGAGGTGTGGCAGAGGTGCCAGTAAGTTTTTGGAATGTAGGAAGAAGGAAACGGTCGATGATGGCAAGAGAGATGGAACTTGAAAGCATAACAAATACCATCATGGTCCCTGCTGGGATTTGGAAGGTGGGTCCAAGATGACGATCCATGGCTAGAACTTGGAGGACGGTTAGGCTTATCTGGATGGCTATAGGGGTGGACAATAGTATGCCTGTTGACCAAAGTGGGGAGATTCTAAATAGGGTTTTGAGATCTTCTACTTGTTGCAATGTACAAAGGTTCCATTGTTTCTTGATGGAGCCATCTGAGTTGGTGTCCCCATGGATTATTAAAGCTGCATGATCTAGGAACCTGCACCATTTTAAATCATTAATTGATGGTTTCTTTTACAAATATAAAATTGGATCTATCTAAACCGCTTTTTGTCATATATAATGAATGATGAACGAGATACTGATTTGAGTGTTGCATGCTTGCACTATTCTATTATTTCGTACAATATTCTTTACTCATTTATTGTAACAAACTTGTCATTTTTATCATCTTATGTAAATGTTACATAAAATAATAAGTTTATTGCAGTTAAATGATTAAGTTATACATGAAATGATTAAAAAAACACAATTAATTACATTATATGGTTGGAAATATGTTACATGGATTGGTGAACGGTTTAACTTGGAAATGTGATGCGTCTTTTTATAATTAACCGTGATAGAAGAAATTAATATGATTTTTTTAACGGCAAATCTATCCTACTTCTACTCCTAAACTATTTTTGGATCCACCTATATCTCTTGCGAGACTCGAACCCTCAACCTCAAATGAAGAGGTCGACGCCTTTACCACTTGACCAGGAGATCATTAGCCGATAAAATTAATTAAAAACACAAATTGAAATCGAAAAATATGTGTATAATTTAAGTTTTCGTTTTAGCTATGATTCCGCCAAATCTTTTGGTTTTGTCAATTTGGTCCATCATTCGCAATTTTTTTTGGACAAATTTTAAAAAATATACTACATTTTTACAAAATTTCGAGTCTTGCATTGTGTTATTTTTGTAAATTAAGACACTAAATATTTTAAAATAAATTTCGATTTTGCCACTATATTTTTCAATATGTTTTAATGTTAAACATTTGACCAGTCAACCTGATAGCCAGCTGATGTGGCAGTTTTTGATAACATGACGCTGACATGACACTTTCAAATGACATCACTTTCTTGATGTCAAAATTAAAATAAAAAAAAACAACGTAATTGAAAAAAGCACTTAATGTTTTTTATCACATTTGTCATTATTGTATCCATTACTTTGTAATTAATATTTAATAATTATAAAAATTGACAACGATATTCATAAGAAAGTTGGAAAATTAAATCGATTATAATTGTATACTTTTATTATTTAAAATGTTTTATAGTAAATTCCGTTAGGTCAACAAATATAGTTATGACATTTTGATCGTACACATATATCTTAAACTCTCGCAAGTTGCAATTGATGGCCGTGACCCAAATTATTTCAAACAGTTGCTGCGATTCAAATTGGTAGATATAATATTTTTGAGACATAATAAGTGATATTAACATTTGTATATAAATAATAATTAATAAAAAATTCATATCAATCTTCCATTGTACTTATAAATATTATATGATAATATATTCTATTTTGATTAACAGCCTTTCTAGATATCTAGATTTATTACTATGATATAACATATGCTAATCAGCAGCCTTACTAGATATATTATTGTACAAAAGAAATTAAATTTTTAAAC
Source organism: Cichorium intybus (assembly GCA_023525715.1). NCBI lineage: Eukaryota > Viridiplantae > Streptophyta > Magnoliopsida > Asterales > Asteraceae > Cichorium > Cichorium intybus. The sequence continues at coordinate 27,049,728 of CM042013.1, read as the reverse complement.
AAAATCAATTTTAATTTTGTATTCATTTTTAAATTAAGTTAATATATTTGTTTTATTTTATTTTTAAATTTTGACACCTAAAAAGTGGTATCATCATACTATGTTAGCTAACAACCAGTTGACCAGTTGACTGGTCAAATGACCAATATTGAAACAAATTTATAAATATAGTACCAAAATCGAACTTTTTTAAAACTTAATATTTTCATTGAAAAAAATAAATAATGATACATCAAAATCGGATTCTTATGAAAATTTTATGTCTTTTTGTTTTTATGTTTTTAATCATTCATGCTTTGCTTCAATTCCAAGTGTATCTCAATTACGGCTAACAAACGATCATGTGAAAGTTGCATGAAATCAATATAAAATTTATATGTCCTTTTAAATATTATCTAAAAGATACAAAAACATATATAGATACTATACAATTTAAAGGACTCAAGAATTATATGAATTCATCAAGTTTGTTTTTTTTTAACGGCTAAAAACAGATACCCATTAAATCCTATTTTTAAATTATATCAGTGTCTACGACAGGATTAGAACCCTCGACCTTTGTGTAGGAATTCCTATTTTGTATGCCCCCTTACGTACCAAACAGAATTTGTTATAGTGGAGTAAAATAGATGAAATTGTCATTGCATTTTTATTCTTTCGTTTCGAAAGAAAAATACAATTATATTTTAACTTTTTTACAATTGTTATCAGTTTTATTAGTTTGCTTAAATTTAATCACACAACGAGTGAAATATACCAAAAGACGAAGAGAATAATAATTTGAATTTAAAAGTGTCCAAATTTATTTAATTTCAGTCTTTTCTTCCACATAATTTGATGGAAATTAGTATATATACGATTTACATAAAGTGATACAAGTCATCCAACTATGGAAATAAATATGTGGTTGTGGAGCCTTTTGAGTTCTATCGGTGTATGTAATTTGTTTATTATAATATTTTATTTTTAGTGATCTAGTTATATAATATTTTATTTTTATATTATAAGATTATATATTGAAACATATATTTTAATTATAATATCATTGAAATACAAAGTTAGTTTTGTTGTTATTCTTGTATAGGTTATAAAAAAACAATAACTGAAAGTACAATATTATTATTCTTTCATAAAAAGAGATTAAATATATAATATTAGAATATACAAGTTAAGTTTAAATGAGAATTCAAATCAAACTGAAAACAATCCTAAAAGTAAGAATATTTGGTTTTAATGGTGGATTTGTTTGGTGTCCTGTGTGGTTTAGGACACGGCTAAATTTTATACACATAATGCAAAAATAAAAAGTAAAAAATTCTAATAGAATGCAACTTTGCGGAAAAAAAATGTCACTACTTAATAGGGTGCATCACCGGTGCCACAGCTATTGATAAATCTTGCGTCCGCCCTTATTTGGTCTACATATTATTTTTCTATAAAAAATGCATCAAAGTTTTTTTATAGACCGTCTAAAAGAATAAAAACTAAAGTTTAAATTTTTTTTATGTTTTTATATGCATAAAAAGTTTTTTCTTTTTAATTTTTTTTTTCATTGAGTCTCTTAATCTATACTATGTAAGCATATTTGTTGAGTTTTTTTATATGTATATGTTCATATGCACATTGTTTTTAAATATTTTAATTGCTACTTAAGTGTTTTTTTTTTTCAAAAATATTATATAACAAAAAATTTCTTAATTGTCCATTTAATTTGGTTTTTTCTTTAACACACCCCTAAAATAAAGATATGTATAACAAATAAAATTACTACGCAAGTAGATAGATATAACATTGTTGATTTTACAATTGATCCATTAACTCCAGTCCGATAATTTATTGGTCTTCCTTGATATGCATATTTGAGAAATTGGTTGGTGGGTTCAACTTCTATTAAAGGGGTGTTTGAGATTGCTTATTTGAGATGCTTATTGACTTATTGTGGTTTGACATCGGTAATAAGCAGTTTTAAAATGTTTGTATGAGCATATTTTATAAGCACTTATTTGTTTAAATAATCAGTTTTTGATAAATTACTGCATCCTTACTTATTGACTTATTTAAGCAGTTTTTTAGAAGTCATTTCTGTATTATACAGGAAAACACTAAAAAAAAAACTTATTGACTTATTACGTTTTGGTACCGGATAAGTTAAAACAAACACTTTTTTTAAAAATTTCGTTTTCACACCGGATAACTTAATAAGCACTTTTGATAATAAGTCTAAGCGTTTTAAATAAGCAATCAAAAACACCCTAATTTCTTTATTATTTCCAATAAAAAATACAAAATTAAGTTGGCTTCATTAAAAAATGTTCATGATGCCAATTTATTAGCATAGTTATGGCAAAAAGAAACAAGCAATAACACACAATTCTAATGCTCGATCGGATTTATTTAAAACCTTATGAAACGATACGAGTATACTTTTATCATCTTTTTTTTGTTGGTATAACGATAGTTGACCACATATCAACTAAAAGAAATTCAATGTGATAAATAAATCATTTATAATAATAATAATAATAATAATAATAATAATAATAAACCAATGTGGATATAATACACATAAAAGTCATTAAATATTCTTATTGGAACTAGAATTTCATATTAATGATGAAATATTAGAATGCAATAATAAAAAGGTAAATCAAGAAAATAATAAAAAACCTAAGGTATTTAATATGAAACACTAGTTCCAATAAGAATATTCAACATAATTAACGACTATTATGTGTGCCGTTAAGGCACATATTAGAAAATCCCTATAAGTATAACACTTCTTTATTGTGGCGTTTTATTGTGGCGTTCTTACAAAAACGCCCAATTATACTTTTGAAAAAACGATTTATATTTCAGATTTATGCTTGCTCGTGATTAATGATTACAAGATACTGGTGTCATTAATCATGAACGTAAACTCAATGTTTGTCTAAATAAGAGATAGTTTATGCTTAATTAGGATTATTTCTGTCTATCTTATTAAGAGATGTTTACATTCAATTCTTTAGAAAAAGTTACTTTTGTATTTTGGTTATAATCTGGTTTTTAAAATAAGAGTACCATGAATCTTAATCGTCTTCATCCATATATTCCTTCATATTCCGCCATAAGATAAGTTAAAAAAAACTTGAAGATACTTACTTGAAGCTATTTGTGGGAGTTGTTCTAACAAACTTTGTTCCCTCGGCCTGTGTTTCTTGCCAATAATCTTCACTCTTCGATGACAACAAAACTTTCCTTTTTCGTAAAGCCGCCACTATAACATAAGCCAGCCTGGTAAACGGGCTGGATTGTGGCTTCATTAACCGATAATAGCGTTTTCCCGCCACAAAAATTGCTAAACCAATTAGGTTAGCGGCAACGCATAGACCGTACCCCAATCCCCATCCCACGTTATCTTCCATGTAAACAAACCCAACCATACTAACAACTGTTCCGGCATACATGGTAAAGAAGTGCCAATTAAAGAAAACTCCTTGATGCTTAGGGTTATCGAATTGATCTGCTCCCATTGTAGCTAACGTAAACCGTGTACCTGCGACCCCAATGCTAGAAAGAGCCAGACTCGTGTATAGGATCCCGAGTTGGGTTTTTGATGGGCCCATGCAAAGGGTCGACCCGTTTTCGCATGGTGCAGGCTTTAATGAGTCGATTACTGCGGTTAGGGTTAGTAGTACTATACCCGCCAAAGATATGAGAGATGAAGCCGAAATGATTGTGAATGAGCCAAAAAATGAGTCAGCGAGTATGGCTCCGAGGATCGGGAACATGCTAACGCAACCGTTGATGATATTTGCAATTTGAGCTGCATCGACGCTTTTGATGTTGAACTCGTTGATTAGATAGACGATGATGTTACTTACCCATCCTCCGCTGGCTACTGCCAACCCCGCCATGGTTGCTATGTTCAATAATGGTTTTCAGTTAAATTTTTAAAGAGACTTGAATTTAGAACCCAGAAGTTAAAATAAAAAGAACATACCTATGAGGAAAGGGAAGGTGATCCAGCCACCTTTGGTGGGTGCACCAGATGGTTGTGGTTCTCCAGCCATGGCAGCAAAACTTGTCTACAAATGTGTGTAGTATTTTGGGGTTAATATAGTAAATGGGAGGATTGACCCGGCCCATTGGTAGGGTCTCATATATGTTATGTATATTATGACGTCGGGTTTGTTTTGTTTTGTTTGAAGACCCATAGACATTAAGAGAATGATTAAATGGTGTTCTGTTGTTATCTCGACTCATTTTATTGCGACTTGAGTTAATTAACTTTATAATAATTAACTAGCCGTATCTCTCATATGTTACACAATAATGAAGTTGGACAGTTTAAATACCGAGACATATATATTATTGGTTACTAGTTTATTATTACTAACTATAAAATAGTAATTATTATATTAAATATTATGTTATATTAAATCATACGATAAAAAAGACATTAATTAGTATCTTGAAAAATTGAAATTTTATTATAACTATAATAATTTAGTAAAAACAGAAAACCGAAGTGTATGACACTCAATAGAAGCAACTGAAAAACAAGTAAGCATTACCTTAGCTGCTACAATGCTACTAGTTTCTAGTAGTATTATGAGGCTATGGGGTGTGCTTGACGGGAAGAACGCGAAGAAGAAGCTGATGTGGGAGAGAGAGAAAGGGAACAGCCAATAGGAAACAAGACACCGCGTTCCTGGGTTGTCTTCCCAGGAACGTGTGAGGACGGAGGATGCGGGGACGCGGAGGAGGGGCGGTGTTTGGCCGCGTTCTAGGCGCCATCTCAGCACGGACGCGGGTGTGCGTCCGGCACACCCTTCAGCCTGAAACATTATTTAAATAGTTTTGAAAATATTTTTAAGAAAATATTTGCAAAACAGTCCCAAACTTCAAAGTCTTTTAGCGAACTGCACTATGTTGTTAAAAAGATTATACAAGCACATCACAATCAATACAATAAACTAAATATTAAAACAATGTCTGATTATTTCAGACATCTCAAAAGTCTTATGAAATCCTCATAAGCTCATCGGCTCCAAATTGTAGCCGCAAACTTGAGCACATGTCAAAATAATGTATTCGGTTTAGAAAACCTAGTGCTAATATTGGGCTTAGGCATATTTTTTTTTTTTTAGGCTTAGGCATATATATATATATATATATATATATATATATATATATATATATATATATATATATATATATATATATATATATATATATATATATATATATATATATATATATATATATATATATATATATATATATATATATATATATATATATATATATATATATATATATATATATATAGGGATGAGTTCAATGCAGAACCAAATTAAATCACCTAACTGCAGAACCATGTTGTTAACCGTAAGATTAAAATCTAAGCAAAAGGGTACGATCGTCAAAAAACTTAAATTGCTATGTTCATCAATGAACATATGTTCATCAATGAACATCAATTTATTCTCATATTTTGTATCGCATTTTTTGATGTTCTGTATTTTCATCCATGAATATGTTCATCCATGAACATAAAACTATTCTCATGTATCGCATCCATGAACGCAATGTACACATATAATGATCGTATTATCATGTTAGTCCTCTGTGTTCATATATGAACATATGTTCATCAATGAACATATGTTCATTTATGAACATATGTTCATTTATGAACATTCTGTATACAACTGTGCAGAATATGAAAATACACTTTCTAAAAGTACAATGTCTAAAAAGAACACAAATACCAAAATCATGTATGAATATATGTTCATTTTTATCAAAACAACAATGGAGAACAGAAAATAGATAGCAAAATTTCATGAAAGAAAAAGTTCATCTTCTATTAGTTCTTCTCCTTTAAGAAGCTTGTAGCTGTCCACAACAGAGAGGCCCCGTTTAATTTTCCTGTATACATCACATTTTGTCGTAATATGTTCATTTATGAACATACATTGCCAAAAAAACATATATGGACCACGATACCAACAATAGAGCAGAAAAAGAAATCAGACTCAAACACATATGTTCACTAATGAACATATGTTCATTAATGAACATATGTTCACTAATGAACATATGTTCATTAATGAACATATATTGCAAACAAATGGTTATGAATCACGTTACCGACAACAAAGCAGGAACAAATGGATCAAACACATATGTTCACTAATGAACATATGTTCATTAATGAACATATGTTCACTAATGAACATATGTTCATTAATGAACATATATTGCAAACAAATGGTTATGAATCACGTTACCGACAACAAAGCAGGAACAAATGGATCAAACACATATGTTCACTAATGAACATATGTTCATTAATGAACATATGTTCATTAATGAACATATATTGCAAACAAATGGTTATGAATCACGTTACCGACAACAAAGCAGGAACAAATGGATAATTATAGATATGAAATCGGAATCAAACACATTCAATCTGAGAACAATGTAATTTGAACTCTTGACGTTCAATTGATTGGAAAGTAATCAGAATTATCAATCCAAGAAATTTAATATAAACTGAAATTGAGAACATACCTGCGATAAACTGGAATTGGGCGGATTCAGGGACTGTAAGATGCACAATGGAGATTTCTGAAATCGATTTCTGGAATCGATTGCCGATGCATTATTCAAGTACTGTGAGAACTATAAGATTGGTTTTGGGATCGCTAGGGCTGAAGATTAGGGATCACTAGGTTTATCAATTGAGATCGATTGATCGATGGATTTGGGATCGATGGATCGATGTAATATTCAAGCACTTTGAGAACTATAAGATCGCTACGGCTGAACATCGATTTAATCCTAATTCAATCCTCCCTTCAAATCCATGTTACGATGATGAACTTCGCATCCCCTCTACCTCCACCATTCACAAACAGCTCCCCACTTGAATTCTGATCGAATTTGAATACCAGATCCTGATCGAATTTTGAATACCAGAACAAATTTTCATTTATTTGATACCTTGATACTCAACGCGATTGGAATGAGGCATGGCTCTTGTTAGAAGTTGTCGACTGGGATTCAGGGCGTAGCAAGTCGAATTTGAACGCCAGTTGATTCGTCGATTTGAAGTTATAAAAAGTTGAATAATCGTTTTGATAACGAGATGTGATTGATTAGGGTTTATAGTCGCTAGGTTTATCAGATGAACAATGGGAAGATGGTGATCGATTGGAATGAAACTCGTAGTAGCTAGATTTGATTTCAAAAGACTGGTTAAAAACCTAATATACCCTTATCTAGGAATAATCCCCTGCATAATGTGTATAATTTTATGGTGCATCCTTTTTAATCTAAGACGTTGATATAATAATCCAATGGTTTTAAACATGGTTCTGTAGTTAGGTGATTTAATTTGGTTCTATATTGAACCTGTCTATATATAGGGATGAGTTCAATGCAGAACCAAATTAAATCACCTAACTGCAGAACCATGTTGTTAACCGTAAGATTAAAATCTAAGCAAAAGGGTACGATCGTCAAAAAACTTAAATTGCTATGTTCATCAATGAACATATGTTCATCAATGAACATCAATTTATTCTCATATTTTGTATCGCATTTTTTGATGTTCTGTATTTTCATCCATGAATATGTTCATCCATGAACATAAAACTATTCTCATGTATCGCATCCATGAACGCAATGTACACATATAATGATCGTATTATCATGTTAGTCCTCTGTGTTCATATATGAACATATGTTCATCAATGAACATATGTTCATTTATGAACATATGTTCATTTATGAACATTCTGTATACAACTGTGCAGAATATGAAAATACACTTTCTAAAAGTACAATGTCTAAAAAGAACACAAATACCAAAATCATGTATGAATATATGTTCATTTTTATCAAAACAACAATGGAGAACAGAAAATAGATAGCAAAATTTCATGAAAGAAAAAGTTCATCTTCTATTAGTTCTTCTCCTTTAAGAAGCTTGTAGCTGTCCACAACAGAGAGGCCCCGTTTAATTTTCCTGTATACATCACATTTTGTCGTAATATGTTCATTTATGAACATACATTGCCAAAAAAACATATATGGACCACGATACCAACAATAGAGCAGAAAAAGAAATCAGACTCAAACACATATGTTCACTAATGAACATATGTTCATTAATGAACATATGTTCACTAATGAACATATGTTCATTAATGAACATATATTGCAAACAAATGGTTATGAATCACGTTACCGACAACAAAGCAGGAACAAATGGATCAAACACATATGTTCACTAATGAACATATGTTCATTAATGAACATATGTTCACTAATGAACATATGTTCATTAATGAACATATATTGCAAACAAATGGTTATGAATCACGTTACCGACAACAAAGCAGGAACAAATGGATCAAACACATATGTTCACTAATGAACATATGTTCATTAATGAACATATGTTCATTAATGAACATATATTGCAAACAAATGGTTATGAATCACGTTACCGACAACAAAGCAGGAACAAATGGATAATTATAGATATGAAATCGGAATCAAACACATTCAATCTGAGAACAATGTAATTTGAACTCTTGACGTTCAATTGATTGGAAAGTAATCAGAATTATCAATCCAAGAAATTTAATATAAACTGAAATTGAGAACATACCTGCGATAAACTGGAATTGGGCGGATTCAGGGACTGTAAGATGCACAATGGAGATTTCTGAAATCGATTTCTGGAATCGATTGCCGATGCGTTATTCAAGTACTGTGAGAACTATAAGATTGGTTTTGGGATCGCTAGGGCTGAAGATTAGGGATCACTAGGTTTATCAATTGAGATCGATTGATCGATGGATTTGGGATCGATGGATCGATGCAATATTCAAGCACTTTGAGAACTATAAGATCGCTACGGCTGAACATCGATTTAATCCTAATTCAATCCTCCCTTCAAATCCATGTTACGATGATGAACTTCGCATCCCCTCTACCTCCACCATTCACAAACAGCTCCCCACTTGAATTCTGATCGAATTTGAATACCAGATCCTGATCGAATTTTGAATACCAGAACAAATTTTCATTTATTTGATACCTTGATACTCAACGCGATTGGAATGAGGCATGGCTCTTGTTAGAAGTTGTCGACTGGGATTCAGGGCGTAGCAAGTCGAATTTGAACGCCAGTTGATTCGTCGATTTGAAGTTATAAAAAGTTGAATAATCGTTTTGATAACGAGATGCGATTGATTAGGGTTTATAGTCGCTAGGTTTATCAGATGAACAATGGGAAGATGGTGATCGATTGGAATGAAACTCGTAGTAGCTAGATTTGATTTCAAAAGACTGGTTAAAAACCTAATATACCCTTATCTAGGAATAATCCCCTGCATAATGTGTATAATTTTATGGTGCATCCTTTTTAATCTAAGACGTTGATATAATAATCCAATGGTTTTAAACATGGTTCTGTAGTTAGGTGATTTAATTTGGTTCTATATTGAACCTGTCTATATATATATATATATATATATATATATATATATATATATATATATATATATATATATATATATATATATATATATATATATATATATATATATATATATAACACAATTCATATATATTACAACATAACGCCTTATTCTTGAAAAACTTCAAAAGAACATTAAACTTCAATTTTAGGGAAAAATATTGCAAAGTATATTAATACACTGTTAATAACTTCAAAACTTCAAAAACATCACAAAAGATAAGCATCATAAAAATTACAACGCTTGATATGGAACAAGTTCTAACAACCTTAAGCCTTCTATAACTCACAAGTTTGAACGTAAGTAAATTGGCGGTAAGATGGTATCTTAAGGCATTCTTGTGTAAGTAGCACATAACACTTAACACCTCGTAGAGGCCTCAGCTTTGAAACTTCTATAAATTTAGGTTACATGTGACCATCATATATGAACCATGTATTAGAACTCTATTTAATCACTAGAAGGTCCTTGTCTCATTGATCACCTATAAATCATTATCATTAAGTATAAGACTCATAAATTCATACTAAAAGAAGCTATCAAATCAAATGTACGCTGCAAGGTCTATACGGCCTTACAAAACATTTTTACAAAGTCATGCAACCATCCACACCCCCTTACAGATTTCTTTATAAGGTTGGGTAAATCATATATGATAGTACTGATTCATACTAAATTTACATAGCCTTACAACATAAGGTTGTGCGATTCTACATTAGGATCCTCATGCTAAGGGGAAATTTTCATAAGTAGGTGCCACAAAGGGTATGTAAATATTAAAGACAGGGCTAACCGGCTAGGTATACTGAAGACCCGGTTCCATCCTACAACAGGGAACAAGGATCTCTATCGGGAAATCGAGAACTTTTTCCTCATTACAAAATTAGAACTTTTATATAGACAGAAACTCCAAGTTTTACATCTATCAATACAAGTTTACAAATTTACAACCATCGTTTTAAACAATATAGATAGAAATTCATAAAATTACATATATGAAACTCCAATCATCCATTTTCTTCAAGTTTACAAACATCTTTTGGAATAAGGAAAACAATGTATGATCATATGCATAATAAAAGGGAAGTGATATGTACACAACATTTTTTTTCATACACAACAATTTAGCACTTATTATGCATAATGTACAACACATTTAAAGCATGAATTGTTGTATATGGAGAAAAATTGTTGTGTACAGATCACTTTCCATAATAAAAATTATAAATTATTCTATCACAATTATAAATATGGCAGCATAATTATTTACACATACATACATTAGGCACTTACAAAGATGAGAGTATTATAGTCCAAAACAAAATTTATTTTGCCAATGACTGAATGCAAAGAATCCAAATTTTACGTGAGTAATACGTAATGAATATTGTAATACAAACTAAGGTCTAGACTCCCGCTCATTGTAGCATGAATCCTGAAAATGATTAAATTTAAAATACAACAACATGTTAACAAATTCGTCATAAAAAATAAAAGTTGGGCCAATGCAATGAAAATTAAAACTTTGGTCAAAATGTAACAAAGAAAAGTAGGATGACGACCAATTTGTAATAAAAAAAAGTAAAAACTGGAAAAACCCCTAAAAAGGAAAAGAGGATGAGGACAAATTTTGTAATAAAATTATAAATTGGTTAAAACTGCAAGAAAAATATAGGGTGGGGGCAGGGGTGTCCTAGGCTGGTGTTGGATCCAACCCCTTATAATTAAAAGTTGAACAAATGTAATCAAAGTTAAAACTTTAACAAAGATTGTAATAAAGAAAAGTACGATGATGATCAATTCGTAATACAAAATTAACGTTAATAAAGAACTTTAAAAAGAAAAAAAGTGAGGACCAGTTTGTAAAAGAAAAAAGAAAAAGTAGATTGAAACCGGGAGAAGAAAGAAAAAGGTGGGGGCGTACTTCTAAAAGGTCTAATATGGTTGTTGTGACGAGCAAGAATAGAAAGCGACTTTGTTCAATTTGAGACGTAAATGTCTTTAAAACGATTTTGTTCAAATTAAGGCATAGATGTCTTTAAAGCGAATTTGTTCAAATTGAGGCATAGATGTCTTTAAAACATTAGTTAATATAGCCATAGGTTAGAGTTGAACCCGGGTCTAAAAGGTCTAATATGGCTGTTGTGGTGAGCAACAATAGAAAGCAATTTTGTTCAAACTGAGGCATAGATATCTTTAAAACATTAATTAATTAATGTAGTTGAAGGTGTTTTAGGTGACAACAAATATTACAATACATACATAACTTTAGAAATTTTCATGAGCAATGGTCAATGGGTAATGGATTTTATAATTTAAATATATAATTTACATTATGTTATAAATTTAATATCTATTGGGTCTCAGTTCATGACACGTTTTATCATCCTTAAAGGTAGAGAATGTTTGGTTTTCTTATAAATTATAGTAAGATTACTTGTTTTTATTTTTATTTTTATTTTTATGTAAATACTAGTGAGATCATCACATATTACTTTAGTTGGAAATAATAGGACACCAAAATATAGTTACTATTTAGATATTAAGTTTCAGACTACTATGATTTGACAACAACGTTGCCATTCCTTGATATAAAACTCTCAAAATACCCCACAAATAATATTTGTAAGATAATTTTGGGACCACTCCATAAAATGCAATATATATTGTTATCATTATATTCATATTAAATATGGTAAAAATATAAAATTGTTGATGGACCGATTTTATGAGGATATACAATTTCCATTGTGGGTTGAGTTCCCGGTTTGACTCAAGATTCTCCAAATCCCTTCCATCTCTCATATTAGGGTATATCTCCATCTATATATACACATGATGAGGAGCATATTCTAGAATACGAAATACACACTGAAAATTCGTGAGGCTTTGCAGAGGGATTTGAGAGATAGTATTGAGATCAACTGGAAAACCAATCTCACTCACCAGATCCAAAAGTTTCAATGGAAGCAGGTACACATTCTCTTTTACATTGTTTATTTCTTTTATCAGATTCAAGCTCTTGATCTATGTTTAAGCTTCCGCGATTTTGTGTTTTGATTATGAAAATATAACCAACAATTGGTATCAGAGCCTTCTCGAATCTCTTACTAAAAAAAAAAAAAGGTTTGATTGATTTAAAATCGTCAAGTTTATATTTGAAACAAACGTACCTGTTTCTTGTGTTTTTTTTTTTCTTCTGTTGTCATTACGATATGATGATACATGGACTTTGTTTTTTTTTTTTTTTTTAACATTCCTGTCATATATGACACCGGAATACTTTCTTTTAAATGTTTATAATTGTCTTGTGTGTAACCTCGTCCAAAGAAAACACCTAATACTGTTGCCCTTTTCACTTTATGTCTACCGATGGATTAAAAATACTAGAAACGTACTGTTATTTGCTTTATTCTGATCTGACATATATTGCTTTAATCTTTGGATGTGAGAATTGGAGGCGTACTTCTTCTCCTTTAGGGTAAATTGTATTATTTTATTTTATTTCTTTTGGCTTGGTTGTATTTTAAAATCTGTTGTCTACATGATTCGTCAAACTCATTCCGGCTTTAGTATAGATTTAAATTAAATTTTTATATTATATTTTAATATAGTCTATATTAAAAGGATGCGATCATGTTCTGCAATCTCTTGACTTTTGAGTGTTCTTTCATCTACTTTCTTTAATATAGATTTATGGATATTATTTTTACCATACTTTTGTCCTTGGCGTCATGTTTTTTGACCGTCAAAATAGAGCCGCGTTTTAAAATTAACTATTTGTTTTATATGTGAATAAGGTCCCTTCTGTTTTCTTTTGTAATTACAGTGACGGCTTCTGCTGTACGATCAATCATACGTCTTTATAATATTGTAATATCTTCAATTTGATATGCACTGTGGTGATTTAAATAAAAGAAGTTCATTTTATTATTATTAATGTTATATGTTTTTTAAGAAATTATCAAAATTTTGTTTATAAAATTTTATGATACTTAAATTTTTTTTTATTTTTTTTTATTTATTTTTTATTTTTTTTTTGGTTTGGTTGGTCAATAATTTCAATTATGACAAATTTATTTTCAAAATAAATCAATTGACACAATATATCGCCAAAGCGGTCTCTTTTGTGAAAATTAATTTACAAAGAATTTTAAATTTTGCGGTTTATGTGTTTGTCAATGCGGGTATTAATCGACCCAAAGGTAGGTTAATATTTGGTCGGACAAACACATATGTGGTGGTAAACATGTGACAATTATTTGGTTTCATATGATTTATAAGTCAATCCAAAGAGGGGCTTATTAATTGACATGATTTATTGTCAATGTTTTATTACTAAAACAATTTATCTGTTGCAAGTTAATATTACTGTCCAAAGACTTGATATTAATGTTGTGTTGATAACTTGTGATATTGTCATAAATTGAATTTATTGATTATTATTTATGATGTAATGAACATCAAACTAATTTAAATTTTTTTTTTTTTTTGTTCTCAAATACAGCAAATATGAATTGTGGAATAATATCTTCCAACATGAATCACATTCCTGTACTGAACGGGACTAACTTTAAGGAATGGAAAGAGAACATTATGTTAGTTCTCGGCTGCATGGATCTCGACCTTGCACTTCGGGTAGAGCAACCTATCATCACTCTTGCAAGTACTTCTGATGATAGGAGGAACCATGAAAAATGGGACCGCTCAAACCGCATGAGTCTGATGATCATTAAGCGCGGCGTTCCAGAAGCCTTTAGAGGCACAAATGAGCAAGCTATTACGGCTAAAGAGTTTCTTGCTGAAATTGAACAACGTTTTGCTAAAAATGATAAGGCTGAAACAAGTACATTTTTGCAAAAGATGATTTCAATGAGGTATAAAGGCAAAGGAAACATCAGGGAGTACATCATGGAGATGTCTCATCTTGCTTCAAAACTCAAGGCACTAAAGCTAGACATTTCGGATGATTTTCTAGTGCATTTGGTGTTGATTTCCCTTCCTGCACAATTTAACCAGTTCAAGGTCAGTTACAACTGCCAAAGGGACAAATGGACTCTTAATGAGCTCATTTCTTTTTGTGTGCAAGAAGAGGAAAGGATGAAACAAGAAACGACTGAAAGTGCTCATTTGGCTAGTACCTCTAAAGATAAGGGCAAAAGAAAGAGGAAAGAAGCTGCTCCTAAGGGACCAGGACAAAAGAAACCGCATTTAGGAAATGATAAAAAGAAACATCATTCGGGGCCTCCAAAATGCTTCTTTTGTGAAGAACCTGGTCATATAAAGCCGGATTGTCCGAAATACCATGCTTGGCGCGTTAAGAAAGGTATAATCTGTGCTTTAGTCTGTTCTGAAATTAATTTAGTTTCTGTACCTAGAAATACTTGGTGGATAGATTCTGGTGCTACTACTCACGTAAGTATTTCTATGCAGGGTTGCCTGAACTACCGAAAACCAAGTGATGCTGAAAGATACATCTATGTGGGTGACGGAAAGCAGGTTGAAGTTAAAGCAGTCGGCACATTTCGTTTATTACTAGAATCTGGTTTTTATTTGGATTTTCAAGACACTTGTATTGCACCGTCTTTTAGACGGAATTTGGTTTCTGTTTCTAAATTGGATAGGTCTGGTTATTTTTGTTCTTTTGGAAATGGCGAATTCAAGTTGTCTTTAGATTCAAATATTATAGGTACTGGTTCTTTAACGTTTTGTGATAAGTTATATATGCTTAATATTGTTACTTCATACAATGAAACCTTGCATGTGGATACACGTGGTACTAAACGAAAATTAAATAATGAAAATTCAGCTACATTATGGCACAAACGTCTAGGTCACATATCAAAACCAAGAATTGATAGGCTTGTGTCAGATGGTGTGTTGAGTAACCTTGATTTCACAGATTTTAATATTTGTGTTGAATGTATCAAGGGAAAACAGACGAAAACTAAAAGATTAGATGCCAACAGGTCTACAGATGTCTTAGAATTGATACATACCGATATTTGTGGACCATTCCCTTCGGCTTCTTGGAATGGTCAAAAATATTTTATATCATTCATAGACGATTACTCACGTTATGGGTATCTATATCTTATTCATGAAAAATCTCAGTCGCTGGACGTGTTCAAATCTTTTAAATTGGAAGTTGAGAATCAACTCGATAAAAAGATTAAATGTGTCAGATCTGACCGTGGTGGTGAGTACTATGGCAGATACGATGGTTCAGGTGAACAACGTCCAGGACCTTTTGCTAAATTCCTAGAGGAATGTGGAATCGTCCCACAATACACCATGCCAGGTTCACCTAGCATGAATGGTGTATCTGAAAGACGCAACAGGACTCTTAAGGATATGGTGAGGAGTATGATAAGTCACTCTACCTTACCAGAGTCACTCTGGGGTGAAGCACTTAAGACTGCAGCTTACATTCTCAATAGAGTACCAACTAAAGCAGCTGATAAAACACCTTATGAGCTTTGGACAGGTAAAAAGCCCAGTTTAAAGCATTTGCGTATATGGGGATGTCCAGCTGAGGCTAGGCCTTACAAACCAAATGAAAAGAAATTGGACTCCAAAACTGTTAGCAGCTACTTTATTGGTTATTCCGAACGATCCAGGGGCTATAAGTTTTATGATCCCGCGACAAAATCAATTTTTGAAACGGGAACTGCAACGTTCTTTGAGGATGTTGAGTTTGGGGGGAGAAATAAGGTAAGAAACATTGTCTTTGAGGAGGAATCAATCCCGATTCCTATTGTTGCTTCTGATAGCATACAATTTTATGTGCCTATTGATGAAGAAGTGATTCAGGAACCTCAACAAGACAATGTTGTTCAACCTCCTATTCATAATGAACAACCTCAACAACCTCAACTTAGGAGATCCACTAGAGAAAGGAGAGATGCAATTCCTTCTGATTATTATGTATATCTCCAAGAAAATGAGGAACAAGTTGGAATGATTGAAAATGACCCAATCAATTTCTCTCAGGCCATGCAAAGTTCGAATTCTCAAAAGTGGATTGATGCCATGAATGAAGAGTATAAGTCTATGAAAGACAATAAAGTTTGGGATCTTGTCCCATTACCTAAAGGTTCAAAACCTATTGGTTGTAAATGGATTTTTAAAACTAAAAGGGATTCAAAGGGTAATGTGGAAAGACATAAGGCGCGTCTTGTAGCTAAAGGCTTTACTCAAAAGGAAGGAATTGACTTTAAAGAGACTTTCTCTCCAGTTTCTACGAAAGACTCTTTTAGGTTGATCATGGCACTAGTTGCACATTATAATCTTGAGTTACATCAGATGGATGTTAAGACAGCATTTCTCAATGGTGACATTGAGGAAACAATATATATGGTGCAGCCAGAAAACTTTGTCTCTGAAGATTCAAAGAATATGGTTTGCAAATTAAATAAATCTATCTATGGACTCAAGCAAGCATCCCGCCAGTGGTACCATAAGTTTCATCAAATTATTGTCTCTTTTGGTTTTGAGGCAAATGTGGTAGATGACTGTGTATATCACAAGTTCAGTGGGAGCAAATATATTTTTCTGGTTTTGTATGTTGATGACATATTGCTTGCCACCAATGATTTAGGACTTCTACATGAAACCAAGAGATTTCTTTCAAATCATTTTGAAATGAAAGATCTTGGGGAAGCCTCTTTTGTATTAGGAATTCAGATTCAACGAGACAGATCTCGAGGAATTCTTGGTTTATCACAAAAAGGCTACATTGAAAAGATCCTTGAAAGATTTGGCATGCAAAACTGTAAACCAGGTGACACCCCTGTTTCTAAAGGAGACAAATTTAGTCTCGATCAATGCCCTAAGAATGACCTTGAGGTTAGAGAGATGCAAAAGATTCCTTATGCTTCAGTTGTTGGGAGTCTTATGTATGCTCAAGTGTGTACACGTCCCGATATATCATTTATTGTAGGGATGTTGGGAAGATATCTAAGCAACCCAGGTATGGACCATTGGAAAGCAGCCAAAAGGGTTTTGAGATATCTACAGAGAACAAAGGACTACATGCTGACATATAAGAAATCAGATGCATTGGAGATCATTGGGTATTCTGATTCTGATTTTGCTGGATGCAAAGACAGTCTCAAGTCCACATCAGGCTACATATTTCTGTTAGCTGGAGGAGCTATTTCATGGAGGAGTTGTAAGCAGACTTTGACAACTTCTTCCACCATGGCGGCAGAATTTGTAGCATGCTTTGAGGCATCAGATCATGGGATATGGTTGCGGAATTTTGTCACGGGGCTGCGTATTGTTGGTGTTGAAAGACCATTGAAGATGTATTGTGACAATAAATCAGCAGTGTTATATTCCAACAACAACAGAAGTTCTACTAAGTCAAAGCATATTGACATTAAGTTTCTGGTTGTTAAAGAAAGAGTGCAAGATGGAAAGATTTCAATAGAGCACATTGGGACAAACTCCATGATAGCGGATCCGCTCACGAAGGGATTACCTCCCAAGGTCTTTCACGAGCATACTACACACATGGGTGTGATAAAGATTGATGACATTTTGTTTTAGTGGGAGTTTTGCATTTTATTTTGGTGCTTTATGGTTTAGTTAAGAACAATTATGTTTTTCTGTACAGAATTAAGAATTCGGTTTATTTCACTACTATTTGCACTTGTTTGAAGTTTGATCTCACTTCAAGTTAAAGAGGAACTCGTAGAAAACTCATTATTAAGTTAAACCTACATATTTGTGTTTATAAATCTATGTCATTTACTTGTACTTGTATTTGTGACCATTGATGGGTTTAGTTACGTTGATTGTAACAAAGACTGCTTTGATCCTATACAATTATGATTAATGGACGAGATTGTTTCAGGGTACCGATACTATGATAACATACATTAAAGCGCTTATACAGTTATATGTGCATTTAGATATTCGTGGTCCAGTGGGAGATTGTAAGATAATTTTGGGACCACTCCATAAAATGCAATATATATTGTTATCATTATATTCATATTAAATATGGTAAAAATATAAAATTGTTGATGGACCGATTTTATGAGGATATACAATTTCCATTGTGGGTTGAGTTCCCGGTTTGACTCAAGATTCTCCAAATCCCTTCCATCTCTCATATTAGGGTATATCTCCATCTATATATACACATGATGAGGAGCATATTCTAGAATACGAAATACACACTGAAAATTCGTGAGGCTTTGCAGAGGGATTTGAGAGATAGTATTGAGATCAACTGGAAAACCAATCTCACTCACCAGATCCAAAAGTTTCAATGGAAGCAGGTACACATTCTCTTTTACATTGTTTATTTCTTTTATCAGATTCAAGCTCTTGATCTATGTTTAAGCTTCCGCGATTTTGTGTTTTGATTATGAAAATATAACCAACAATATTGTCTTAAAATCCAGAACAATTTGATTTTACAGGGCAGACATAATTGTTATCCTTTAGTCATATTTGGATCGCTAATGAAAATCATGTCAATATCATGTAAATACTATTTTATATAATACATAAATTAGAACATAAATCCTTACGAAAGTATTAAAACACGATTCACAAATAGCAGAAGTATAACAAATTATAGAAAAAGTTGTATCCAAAGTTTCGAATTCAGTAATAAAAAGCATAAGAACGGTTATGGCTAGATCACTTATAATCACAAATTGCAATACATATGACATTACAACAATCTAATTTATCAGAAGATAAAATCACATTTACATCTTTCGATGCCCATTCCAAATTTTAATCATGTTGATTGATTTCAACATGCAGTGTTATATAAAAAACATATGGTCTAGATCAAAAAATGGAGTTATATTTCTTTAAACATGCAGTCTCATACAGAATGCATATATAGTGTCATAAACAGCCACCCCTTTTTGCATGTAGCTTCAAATCTCAAATTAAAGTCACGTAAAAACTTACAAAAATAAATGTCACTGAGTGCCCTGCAGTATTGAAAACCCATCACAGAACATCCAAACTCAAAGAAGGTGACATATTATGGACACTAAACAATGGATGTAAAGAAACTAAAAGTTACACGTTATTGATGAAAACCGCTTTTATTTAACAAAAAAAAAGTTGAAACTCTAATGACTTCTATGAAAAAAACTTTAAAACTTTGGAACATGCCAAACACATTACTTTTGGGACTTTTATGGAAAAAAAAAAAAAAAACTTTAAAACTTTGGACGATGTCGCGACAAAACCAACACAAATAATTGAAATTAGATATTATATTGCCAGATTAGGTACCATGTCGTAGTCAAACGCATTAATTTTAAAACGGACGTAGGTTTTTTTTTCCTATATGTAAATTGACTAAATGAATAATGATGTTTATTTGGATGAAGTTTTGTATACATAAATTCTGTTTCTTATTTAGACCGACCAAATTGGTAGGATGTGACTAAATGACTATTTAACCATTACATTCCAAAACATAAGTTCACAATTTTACCATGAGAGGAGTTAGGAGGAAAAAAGAAGGGCGTGTAGCTAAAGGGTTAGCGTCTTAATACATTAAGTAAGGTTTTTTAGCTTAACCTATTAAGTCATTGAATTCTGTCCGGATTAAGTAAAAAAACAAATCATGTATAGCTGTTTAGGTTAAGTGCTTAACCCATTAAGTCAAAAAGAAACAGTCCCTTAGTGATTGAATCTGGATAGTCACGAGATAACACGTTTTCATCTAATTTTCTCTCTTCCACAACTTCATGATTCTTAACATTTCAGCAGATCCTTTTACCTGATAATTGTAGGACAACATAGGAAAAGTAATTATAATAACAACAGCAAAAATAGACAATTTATAATAAATCCTAAAATGTTTGAAAATCGGGATTTTTGGTCATTATCTATGTTTTCAGTTACATAGTTGTGTGTGCGCTTTTGAAGTTTTAGAAGCATCAAGATTGAATTTTGGAAGAATCTAATATCTTTATGTTAGATTAACACTTTAAAATTAAAGTATGCTCTTCCATTCATGTTCTTGACGGTTAGATAGAGTTAAGATTTGTAAATTTGGGGTTTTTGAGTTAATAGGAAGGATGTTGAGATAATGGTTTATTAACCTAAAGAATCAAGCCTTCGTTTTCACATATTAGGGTTAAAATTGAATGCACACTTAATTGAGCTAACGGATTGACTTCACGATGTCACGGGTACATCGCCTCAGCCGACTACTCGACGGGAAATTCTTCTTGATGTCGGTCGAACAACCGGTGACCTCACCATCTTTTGGTAAATAAATTTTGAATCACAATCTTTTAGTAAATAAATTTTCAAACCACAATGCTAATGTTAAAAACTAGGGGTGTTACCGGGTAAAATTTTTGGGTTTCGGACTCTTTGGATCTGGTAGTTCGGTTTCTTTAAAATTAAAAAATAGCACATACACGATCTGAATTGAACTTCGGTTATATGGGTTTGGGTAGAACGAATTTAGATTTGGGTCGTTTAATCGCTATTAATAACCGAAAGGCCGAAACTAGTTTTTCTCATGAGTTTTGCCATATAGGTTTTTGATTCTTATTACCAACAATTTTGGGCCTACCATTCCTTCTTTCTAAAGAAATTGTGGGCTTTTCCCTTTTGGTCTTTTGACAAATAGACGTAGCCATGGAAATGGACTCAAATACATGTAATACTTGGTTTGTGTCGAGAGCATGACTTGACTTTTAAATTTTAATCTCATGTATGCATGCCTGAATTTAGGGGTGCAAAAAAGCTGAGCTGCGACCCGGGACCGGCTCGCTAAAAGCTCGGCTTGAGACCGATTTTAAACGAGCCCGAGCCGAGCTCAAGCTTAATATAATGCTCGTTTGTTAAACGAGCTCGAGCCGAGCCTGTGTCACCAAGCTCGATTAGGCTCGCGAGCCATAAACGAGCCTATATATAATATAATTTTTATTTTATTTTTATATAAATTGAAATTAAAAACATATTTAGTCATATAAATTAAGTAAGTTGTTATTTTCCTACATTAGAGTAAACGAGCTCGAGTCAAGCATAAGCTCGTTTAGGCTTGTCAGGAAATAAATAAACCGAGCCCAAGCCCGAGCCGAGCCTGCATATTTTTTAACGAGCCCGAGCCGATCTTGAGACCATAAAGCTCGTAACGAGCCGAGCCCTGTATATTTCTTAACGAGCCCTAGCCGCGCTTGGACAGGCTCGGGCTCGGCTTGGCTCGTTTGCACCCCTATGCGTGATGCGTGGTTTACATTTATCATGTATGCATTAACACCTTATCATTCAATATTCGTCAACAAATTATCTTAGTGTGCAATACGCAATCAAATTTAAAGGGTTTAAAACATTAGAACTATTAAGAATAATAAAATATAACAATTTTTTTTTAAATTTCGTCGGGTATACCTGATTTCAATTTCTAATACTCTATACCCAAACTGAATATAGTATCGGTAAACTGATTACCCGATTACTCCTACCTAGCACCCGATTTACCCGACCAATATACGTGAATTTAAAATGAGTCGATCGGTTTAATCGGGTATCGTTTTTTCGATAGGCCTATTAAAACTCCATAAACCCGCATTACATTTTTCAGAATGTCGGTGTCGAATTGGTTTGTGAGTTTTTAGTAGGTGATCCTTAGATGCACGGGTTCATTTGAATCGAATTCAAATTGATGTCAGTTTTAATATTTTGGAATTCAGATTAACAAAAAACTATAAATTTGGTTCTTGTAGTTTGTTGATTTCGTTGATTCCGGTCCAGTGACTTCCAAAATCGTGGATATGGTCATTTTGATCTACTTTCGTTGTTGATTTAGTCCCTCGATATAATTCCCATTAAATCTCATTTGTTAACCCATCATACGTGTCCATCACGTGAGGGTAAAGTTGTCTTTTTAGATTGTTCCCTTAAAAGTCATTGGACTAGAACCAAAGAAATTAGCAAACAATAACGACCAAATTTGCATTTCCCTCAAAATGATTTCTTTATCATTTCAAACACACCCAAGAAGGCTCGAGGGTTAATTTCAATGACATGCATACAAATATCAACACTTACATACATATTAACGTTTAAACATGGCAAATACTTAACAAACTTCATACCAAAATACTATCATTGCATTAACTTAACAAAGTGCATGCATTAGCATCCTAATAGCATAATATGAAATTGTAACCAAAAGGCTACCATTGTTTTTAAACCACAATCAACACTAATCCATGACAAAAACATCAAACTACTTCAACAGAAACCAATATCAACATCAAACTACTTCAACAAAAACTAATATTAACTAAACGAATAAATCAAACTCCCACCACCCTAAAATAACTTGAAATGGCTTTGGAAAGACTTATGAGTCGCCACAAAATGCTCACAATCCTTATTTTGCAACACTAAATGTAACATCCAAAACTTTGGATATTTAAAAGTTAAGAAGTAAGTGAATAATTTTGGAAGTGTAATTAGTTACAATATTGGTAAAATGGTAAATAAAAAAGGCCTTTTGATCACTGTTGTTGAATGTTATTTCTGCGATTATGAATTCATTATAAATGTGGTAACTAAAATTCTTATGTATATATGAACTTGAAATGTACATTCGATTTCTAATGCATATGTAAATGTTAAGTTGACAATGAGGGCAATTTGGTTATTTTCGATGAAATTGACATTGTTTCAACGTTATGAGGAATAAATGTGTTATGATAAGTGTTTATGATCATTGTGACTGAGTTTGATAACTATAATATCAATAATAATAAGAATTGGAAAAGTTGCACAATTATATTAAGGGAAGAAGCATTATGTTAAGAGAATGTGACAAGTCCATTTAAGCAACACGTCGCGTTCTATAGTAGGTTGCTAATTCGAGGAGCAATCTTCAAAGTAGGTTGATAGTTGCATGAAAAATGTTATGCGTTTGGGGTTTAGGGGAATAGCGTTAAAAAGGAACCTTGTAAGGTACACGACACGTAAGACAAAGACTACACGTCACGACGCATCTCCATGTTGAACACGACGCATTCACAGATGCATGTTGACAACTGTTGCGATTTTAAGCTGTCCAGCATGGATGAAATGGTTTGACTCGATGGGTCACTATTTAACCCATCAAAATTATCATAAATCAGGGAATTTTCACCCTAAAAATCATTTTTATCTCTTTCAAAACTCTCTCAAGGTTATATGTGTGTTTTTGGTGTGGAGTGTATGTGTGTATGTGTATGTGTGATGATTTTGAATGACTCAAGGTGTCTTTCAAGGGGTATTCAAGTGCAAGCTTATTATCTCAAGGTAATTCCTCAACCCCTAACTTTTAATAAATAAAATTTCATTATATGTGAAAGATTTTATGAACCCTAATTTTAGGGTTTGTGTTGTATGAAAGAATTGTTCGTAGATAATTACTTGTTGATGATGTTTAAGCTCATTACTAATAAAGTTGATGTTTGTTATGATATAACATGATTCAAGTGTTTGGTGCATAGATGAGAAGTATAACATGCTTGCTAGATGAGTAAAGATGATGCAAACTGATGAAGTGTCATTCTATGATGTATTAATGATCGGTCATGAACTAGTGAAGATAGTATTAATATCATGTTATGTTCAAGGTATAATTAATGATGTTTAATAAGTCCTTCATGGAATAGAAAGAATTTCATGTCTTATCCTAGCAAGATGTTTAACACAAGGTTAATACATCTCTAATTCAAGCATTATGATAGTTAAGAGTCTCATCGTAGGACAAGTTATTAGACATTTCAATTATATTGATATATGGGTCTATTAAGATATAGGATAAAAGGTCTTTATATTTTGTAAAGACCTAGCATGTTGTTGATGTGAATGAATTTTATTGAACTCCTTAGGTATTGAGGGAGTAGAAGTTCACAAAAAGGGTAAAAGAATGATGAAATTATAGTTAGACCTCTTTAATTATCTAAGATGAGTTACATGTGGATTTTTCTCATACATGAGATACATGGAAAAATGTTTATAAAGTTTTTACATGCTTTGCAAAATTGAATTTATGTGCAAGTTTTAGCACTTATGTTATGTTTACAAGTTTTACTAAATTCTAGTAATGATTTATGCACTAAACTTTTCAATTGAGAAAAGAATTTTTTTAGGCAATTAGCCCTACAATGTTTTTGAGTGACTGGTATGTGTTGCTAATGCTTGAATGTGAATGTTAATGGATGGCAAATGTTTTGCTCGAGCCAAGATGTCTCCGTACGGAGATATAGAGGAATCTACAGGGCTGGTACCTCCCCTTTGCGAGGTAGATGTCCTAATGTAAAATGATGCTAAGGTAGACTAGTCAAGTTCTTTCTACCTTGGTATAGACTTCGGGTATCGTCGTGAGTGATTAATGCCTTAAATATAAAAATATGAAGTTATGTTGCAACACCAATCATTGTTAAGGTTGGGTAATAAATGGATTAATTTTTATATAATGTTATTTAAATGACTTAAGTGACGAAATGGTATTAAAGTATGATGTTATGTTTATGGTGTGCTTTAAAAGGCTCTTAGTGTGTAAAGTGTCATTCTATGACTTAATGTGGAAAGTGTCATTTTTATGACTTTTTATGAAAGGATTTTAAATGTAAAGTGTCATTTTCATGACTTGTTATGTGAAAAAATATTTGGTAAGAAAAAGTGTCATTTTTATGACTAGTTACAAAAGGATTTTGAAAGTAAAGAGTTATTATATGACTTGATGTGTAAAGGATTTTGTGAGTAATGTATTGTCTATGTGATTTGAGTTGTGAAGGATTATGAAAAAAAATCAGAGAATAGATTATCCAACTTGAATTGTAAAGCCTTCTAAAATCAAAATGAATACTTTAGTAAAGTGTTTTGAACGTTGTTATGAGTCCAAACCCATGTAACGTACGAGACCTTATAGTCTTGTGTATGTTTGGTTTATGACATGTATCTCAGGTTACTCAAAGGATTAAAATATGATTGTTGAATGCTAGAGGCCATGGGAAGATAGATAGAGTGGAGCATGCCTATGTTTCGTTGTAATGATCTTGTATTAATTCTTATTTGCTTGTTATGATTAGTACCGATATGAGATTGGTAACACCCAATTTTGGTTACAATTGTATAAATGTTTTTGTTTAGGACCATTTTAGCAATAACATGAATATATATCGTGTGCTATTTTTAAAACCATGGGCATTTTAAAAGGTGTTAAAAAGGACAGGTGTTACATTAAACTTGCCATGAATTTATCAGTTGAGCTCATCAACTCTAAATCACTATCATTTGCTTGATCAATATAGATTATTACAACATTATGCATGAAGTCCAACTGTTTGACCTTATTTTATTCATTAACGAATATACAAAGCTTTTCAACATTTATAAGTGACTTTCTTTCGTTATGTTTCTTGATATCCTCTATAGAATAGGATGCAATATGTTGCTTGTATTCTTCAAAGTTGAGAAGAAAAGATAAAGACATAATGAAATAGATTACGCGCAAGTTGTGATATATCAGTTATGTATGACTTTTTAAAAGCATATACAAGGGTATATAAACATTTTCATAAGACTTTAAGATACTAGGTCTTGTATATAGGAAATTATAACCTCTTATCTAAATAACCAAAAAAACATTTAATCAAGGATTAATATATCATGAATCAACCAAGGTTCTTTTCAATGTCATGGAAATTATTGGGCATTGACCCATATTATTCTTATAACCCTGATATACTAAACTATTTTTAAGCAATGATTATTATCTTATAAATCAACCTGAATTGTTATCAATGTCATAACATTTAGTGATTATTGACCCAGATTATCCTTATAAACAACCAAACCCACAAGTAAAAGTAACATTCATAGATTAGAACAACTGCAAAAACCCCATTTAGAAATTTATCGAGGACGGAACAAGAGAATTCACCATCATCATACCCATATTTTCACCTACAGTATCATGGTTAAAATGCTTAAAAAACTTGTTAAAAACATGCATGAAGGTTCAGTCTCTAAATGTTCCTCATCGTCATCTGTGAAAGATGGTGTCCACTATTTACTTCCTTAACACATATGAGATATGTTATGTAACATCCTAGAAAAGTTGTAATTAGGATGTTGGGGGCATTTTTGAAATTTTCATTGAAATAAGTATAATGTTTTCAAAGCATGCGAAATTGATCCAAAATGGTATTTTGGTCATTTTTGGTGAAGTCGGTAATGTTTAAATTCTATGATAGGTGATTATGTTGTTATATGTAATTATCATCATTGTAATTCAACTCAATAGCTATAAGAACAAGAATGAAAGGAATTGATGATAGTTGAGAAATTCTAGTTAAGGAAGGATACCTAGTGACCATTACGCGACATGTAAATGAGGTCTTACACACGTTGAAAGTACATTGCTAAAAGTGGGAAACTGAAAAATTGTACACGACGTGTAAACGAATAAATATACGTTGCGTAAAGAAGCACGACGCGTCCATAAGACAAACATGGCGCTTCCTATGACTTGTAGAATGACGTTAAAAATAGACGTCCTTGGACACACAATGCGCAACAGGAAAATCACACCTTGCGTAGAGGAACACCGCGCCGATATGTCAAACGTGATGCGACAGTGTGTGCGTTTGGACAGTTGTTGCAAGTTTAAGTTGTCTGTTTTCACCATGTGTAAATGATTTGAGCTGCAACTAAGGTGTTATCAAGGGGATTTTATGTGCAATGTTAATAATTCAAGCTACTTGTCTAATATCTATCTTTTAACTCCATCATATATGGAAGATCACATAAAACCTAACTTTTAGGGTTTCAGTTGTTTGATGAAATTAACTTTAGATTATCAATATGAGAGCATGGATTAATATATTATGGAATTAAATAGGTTTATAATTTCATAATATCCATGGGATTAAGAAGGTACAAGTGCTTGATGTATAACATGGAGGTCTCATGTAAGATAATGGTGTATTATGGAATTGAAAGCATGTTATGAAATGATTAACTTGTTTAGTAAATGATTAAAAATGATGAAAATTTTGATACATAACCTATGAAACATTTAATTATTGGTCTTTAATTAGTAACATTGAGATTATATAATTTTAATGTGTGATTAATGGTGATTAACAAGCTTCATGATGGATTCTCATGAAATTAGAAATATAGCATTAATGTATGTTAACACAAGGTTATTACATTCCATAACTAAGACTAGAAGGGGATATGATTTGAAATTATATGAACTATAGCTCTTGTAGTGAATAATTTGAATGTATGGAATGAGTCCATAGGTATTGAAGGAGCAAGGAATCAAAAGAAGAGCAAGGGAGTTGTGGAGATTATTTAAACTCCTTAACTAGCCAATGTTAGTACATAGTAACGTTTTCCTAATTTCGGAACACGTGTATTATTTGTTATTTGTATATTAATGTCATGGATATTTATGGATTTTTGGCTTGTCTAATTGGTGATACTAGGGTATGAAATCGCTAATGGAACATGGTCATGGATTAGAAATGTCTAGACATTAAAAGGCAATATGGGAA